>JALBCR010001901.1:0-105762 GCA_030710515.1 Abscondita cerata
GGCGCGTATAAATACCCAAACGTTCGCCCATAAGGTACATTTATCAATAAAAATCTTTTTATAGAACAAAAATATATTTACTAAATCAACAATTACATAACTTTTTTACTATCAAATGGTAAAAAATAATGTGATTTGGAATATTTTTAGTTTCATGTAAATGATTAGCGCCATCATATGTATTGTGAATTACAGTTCACTTCACGTCTGATATTGACAATTGACAGCAAAATATTTGTTAATTTTTACCATTTAAAAATCGTCGGCCAAAAATTTAATAAAAATCTTGTGCGTTAAATTATTTTTCCGCACGCGAATGTAAATAACTGTACAGCGCTTAATAAATTTATTTCGCGCTGTAAAATGAAATTTTCCGCACGCGAATGTAAATAACTATTTTAATGTTCTGCACATAGGTACTAAATACAAAACTTTTGAGATCTTCTGTCTTTACTTTTGTCGCATAAGAATCATCGCTGCTATCTTCCAGTAACAGAAACAAATTGTTCGTTCCTTAAGTTTAACTCTTGTTACGCCATGTAACTCGAAACGCAATACGGCGTCACAGAGTGACAATTCGATTATGGAGTAGAGGCGACGCGAATAATGATCCTGAAGTTGTCGAAGGCGACAAGGATCAGGATGGAGAAGCTGTGTCATTCTGACAAATTAAATTTAAATTTGCCACGCAGTATTTACGTTTGTGGCGTATAGATGTAGCTATTTAGTGTCTTGGTATGAGTTAGTTACTTTTACGTTTATATATTCTAAAGTGGCAGTGTTGGTTTTTTTGGTTATGTCGTTACATGTATTGTATTGTTTTGGTCGTTGAAATATATTATTACCTATTATTAGTCGAGTTTATTGAGGTGGAGGGTTGCGCATTGGCGATCGTTGTACACACAGATGTCTCTTACTTACCTCATCACGCGTCAAATTTGATGTTTTATTATGCGTCACCCAGATTTTTTCTAAATGTATACAAATGTTTGCAAAAAAACCGGGAAAACGTAAGCACTTGAAAGGGAAAGTTCTTAAAAAAGAAACATGAACTGCGTGTTGGTTTCTATTAAAATACCAGTTATTCTACAACCCTCGCTTACACCTCGGTCGTGTTCTTTTACATTAAACGCATCCTAAAAGATAAAAGCGATACCGCGCGTAGTTAATTTCCTTAACAAGGATTATACTTAAATATTATTTACAGGTTCAAACTGTTCGTAAAACGAATGTTAATACCCCATCTCAATTCGTTAAAAGGAAAACTAGATATCCGCAAGTCCCGGGTTGCTTCAACCCAAGTCAAACAAAACCTCAATTTAAGATTGCGCACCGTATTTGGTTCCTTGCAGTGTTTCGTAAATATCACTTTAATTAGTTGGTTACTCGAAGAACTTTCACGCGTACTACTCAATAATTAGCGATTGTAAAGGAGTTAATAATTTTAATCCGCTACAAATTTGGTACTTGTTGTTTACTTAGTACGTCGTTGTTAATCTGCTTATTGACTACCGACTTACTGACTACTTACAGACCAAGTTTAAATATTTATATACAAACTCGATTTCTACATAAACAAAGAACATTACAAAAAAATTAATAAGTTAACAGAAACCGTGGTTGTAATTTTATTAATGAATCTGAAATGTGAGACTTTACGTTTACCCTAATACTACGTGTATTTGATTTTTAAATGCATTTAATAATTCAGCATTAACAGCTCTATTTGTGAGGGCATTCCAAGGGTTACACACACGAACAACAAAAAAGTTTTGGCGACGCTGACCATGGAAACGCTGATGCATTATCTTATAAGTCTCAATTAAATCCTCACGAGCACGCATTTCTTTCAGCGTTGGTAATTTGAGTTGCAGGAGTCGTTGATGATACGGTAAATGTTTGAATTCGAAAACTAGTTTTGTGGCTCTACGTTGTACCTTTTCAAGAATTTCTATATCTTTATTTAAATAATGGTTCCAGACACTAGTACTAAATTCTAATATGGGTCACACATAATTTTGTATAACTTTATAAACACTTTCGGTTTTAGACATTTGAAGCTTATCTTAATCATATACAACCATGAATTAGCTTTTTAACAAGGTGTGCGATGTGGGATGACCATTTCAAATTGTTGCTAATAAGTATGCCGAGATCGGTGTGTTCAAAAACTTTCTTTAAGGACCTTCCTTCTAGAGTGCAGTCTATTCTGGGATTATTTGTACCAATATGTAAAGATAGTACATTTGTCTATGTTAAGTGTTAGCATCCATGTTTTTGACCAAGAGTCTATTTTATTAAGATCTAACTGTATAATTGCCGATTTCTGCAGAGCTTTGTTGCAAATCTTAGTATCATCAGCAAACACACTAGAATTTGATTCAATACCTGAAGTTAAATCTGCTATGTACACTAGGAACAAAAATCGGACCAAGAACTGATCCTTGTGGCACTCCACTTTTCATTGGATAGGATCGCAAAAAAAAATCACTAACGCGTACTTAAAATGTTCTATCTGACAGAAACGATTTAATCCATTTTAGTAAGTTTCCCCTAAACACCATAATGCTCGAGTTTTAACAGTAATATTTGATGCAAAACTCTATTGAATGCTTTTTCAAAATCTAAATAATCAACATCTACTGTTTCCATTCTGGAGGTAGCAAGCCTTGATTGAAAGATAATTTCATTATTTCTGCAATCGGTTTGGCTAAACTTCTAGCACTGTTTTTTTAAAAAGTTAGGAGATTGTTATCTGGACCTGGACTGGAGTTAACCTTCATGTTAACTAATTATTTGGCAAAAATATCTTTTGTAATCTCTATATCTGTTAAGGAGTTGTGCACTTTGGTTACTCTATTCATCACTGGTAGTGGTAAGGATTCTTGCAGAAACACGCTTTGGAATTGTTGTGCAAGCATTTCACTAGTAATAGTGGGATCATAATGTAGAACACCATCTGACGAACGAAGGATGATTGTAGATATCTTCTTCTATTGAAACGATTTTTTCTAATTTGGATTTTTTAACACCCAAAATTATAGGCGTTGACGGTACCAACGTATTTTAGACAAAAAAAAGATTTGCCATCGGTCACCAATTACTTTTCCTTTGTGTAGTGAATTCCTTTGCCAATTTATCTGTTATATCCACTACACCCTTTGTTTTGTTGTAGTGGAAGATAACATCTGGTTTGTAATTAGTTTCATCTCCATTTATTTTTCATCGTGATCTTGTGTCGATAAAAGAATAAATTTTCTTTGGTACTTAGGAAACTAAGGTTTTATTTTCCATACAAGCAAACATGCTTAAAAATCCTTCTTATATCTTGGTGAAAATAGTTCTTTCTTAATAGAAAGTTTATTTTTATGCCGAAGGTAATGCTTTTATTTAAAAGCAGGATGGCTACCTCAATACTGGTAAAAAGTTATCAGGGTTTACTCTATATCTGTAGATAAATGGTTTACCAGGTCCATCACTAGCACTACCCTTTGTCATTGACTTACATCTTGTTTGCTTCTTTCTTTGTTTAAAATAATTCTAAATATCTGCTTTTTTTCATGAAATGAAATTTGCATATTCGCTGTATATTCCAAACTACAATCAGACAAGGACCAAATTTTTAAGCTGTACTAGTCCGGGTTACTCTTCATATAAACCCGAAAAAAACCTTGCCTCATCCACGGACAAATTCAGATGGATTTAAAGATTTCTTGCAATTTAATACAAAACTATCAAAAATATCTCTGATTAGAGCAAATTTAACAGTGTATTTTCTTTCTTCTCTTGTTTCAAAATAGTCGCGTGTCAGGCTCCAAAAATGATAAGCAACCTAATCAATGATTCTACTTCTTCCTGTACAAAATGAGAAAAGTCTTTCCTATTTCTTACATAATATAATTCAGGTTTTGTATTCGTCTACGATAATATTATATCCATAATATTTTGGGAAAAATATATTTTGAAAGCTTCTTTATATTGGAAAATTGTGAACTACATATAGTCAAACATGTTGAAACTTTTTAAATTTTGCATTTTCTTCTCTTTATCATAGGTAGGTAGAACTTTTGCCCACACACTAACATCTTTAGACGTATAAGTTGGATTATTAGTAAACAATTTTACTGATGGGTCTACTATACAGGGTGGCCCACCAAAAACAAAACAGAACTATTTTACACTTTCAAAAAAATACTCGGATACGTTAATTTTTGTTTGAGGGAGGCATCTCCCAAAAACAAAGTTGACCGCGAAATATCAGCAGTGTGGCCTCGGCAGCCCTATGTCAAAAATGTTAAATAGCATGATAGGTCAACAGGTACCTCATATGTAAGCCCTTTCAATTCTCTATACAGCAATATGCAACTTATCTCGGTCAGGGAGCCCAAAGAGCCTCGACAGCCTTATTTTGAAAATAAAAAAGAATCAGAAAATACTGCAATATGGTCGAGAATGTCAATTCATGATTACAAGAAACAATCATTGACAATAAAATTTGCCCTAAACAATGAACAGAGTGTCCCGGCACCCCCTATCTGTGTCAAGTGACACCTCATATGAAAAGTATTGTAATTCTCTATTCAAACAAATATATTTTATTAATGGGTTTAAGGGAGCCCAAGGATTTCCTTTTCCTAGAAAACAATACAAAATGCAAAAAATGCCGAACTAGTCGGTAAGATCAATTCAAGTTTTAAGTGAACTTTTCGAATATATGAAATTTCTCTGTCAGCGACGTTTCAGTGCATATTTTTTTATTATTGAGCTTCCTTCATTAGGCTCTAATGATTATAACAAAAATATAAAATACAATTAGGACAATGTGATATGTAATTACCTACTATAATTAGTACTTAAAATTAGATAATAAAACTTACTTAATTTTGACGTGTAATAAGTTAGTCCAAACTTGAATTGTACGAACTAAACTGTTCATAGTGCAATTTTAAACAACACAAACGGTTGTAACTAAATATAAAACGATTGTAAATATGAATATAAATAAAATTTATCGCCAACCGTCAGTAAAGCCGTCAATTATCAGATTGATTTCCGGAAGTAAACAAACAGTTTACCTTATCCTATACCAATAATGTACTTTATCTGCCTCGCGGCAGATAAAGTGACATATGAGTCTGGTAAAGTGACATATGCGTCAGGTAAAGTATTTTGACTTTGACATTATTCGAAAATTATTATCTGTCAGTGTCACGCTTCTCCCTATTACGGCTCGATAATAGTTTTCTTGTAATTTATTCATAACAAATTATGGAAGATATTCAGTGCACGCCACCTGAAATTGAAGAGAAGTCATTAGAGACGTCTTTAGAACTTCTGCCAGAAAAATCCAGGGAAAAATACAATCGCCAGTACGACATTTTTATGGAGTGGTGCAATAGAAACAAAGTAAGGAAATATAGTGAAAACGTGTTACTGGCATATTTTCTGATTTATCAAAGAAGTATTGTCCCCCTTCAATGTGGTCCTATTATTCCATGCTTAAGGCAACCCTTTCAGTGAAGCAAGACGTCAACATCGGTGAATATATAAAACTAACGGCTTTTTTAAAACAAAAAGCAAGGAATCATGTTCCAAAGAAATCCAAAACTCTTTCACAAGAAGATATACTTACGTTTTTACTAGATGCACCGGACGAAATCTACTTGATGATGAAAGTAATTTGTACAAACTTTCAAAAACCAAAATGATATAATGTTGCATTTTTTTAGGTTTGTGTTTTATTTGGAATTGCTGGAGCTTTACGTAATGAAGAACTTTGGAATTTAAAAGTATGTGACATAGAGCACAAAGAAACAATTCTGGTAGTTCATATACCCAAAACAAAGACCAACAAGCCTCGTTTATTTGTAGTCACTGAAGAATTTGAAGGAAAAGTAAAATCCATAGAACTATTTAATAAATATTTATCTCTGCGTCCTAAGCACACGTCTCACGATCGATTGTTCCTAACCTACAGGAACGGTAAATGCACTATTCAGCCGATTGGAATCCATACTATCGGAAGTATTCCAAACAAAATTGCCAAATATCTGCATCTGCCAGAACCATCACTTTACACGGACATTGTTTCCGTCAAACATCCGCCACTCTCTTTGCCAACGCAGGCGGTAGTAAAGAAAATTTGAAACGCAACGGAGGATGGAAAAGTGACACGATTGCAGAGTCCTATGTTGAAGAATCTTTGCTCAATAAAACAAAAATTGCGAAGAAAATTTTAGGCGATGATCCAACTGACAACTCAGTTATCACCAAATCTAAAAAGAAGATATGCACATTTTCAATATAGATAATAACCCTCAAACGTTTTCAGTTGGAACTCCTTCGACTTCAGGGATTAACTTTTTAATGCATCAGGGTGTACGTTTAATTTTAATATAACAAATAATAAGTAGATTTGCTGTTTACTTCGTCTCAATAAAATGCAATTAAATATACCTCAGTTTCTTATATTCCGAATTCTAAACAGTTGGCGATAAAATTTTGTATGCACCACGTCAGTAAAGTGTCTTTATCGGACTCGCCTGTTATTCGCCTCGCTCGCTTCTCTCGCTCGTCTCATAATTTCAGACTCGTCCGATAAAGAATCACTTTACTGCCTTGGTACATAAATAACTATTGTCAACGGTACACAATAAATAACACTAATTAATAAATAATTTAATTGTACATAGATTTAAATTATAAAACGTTACGCTCTACACGTATTGACAAACGTACATTGAATAAATATATATATTAAATTGATAACATTCTTGTAAGAACTTTATGTGTAACAAAAAAGAAAACTAGATAAATGACGTCAACACTATTAAAACGTTAAACTCTCGATATGTAAAAATGAATTTAAGTAATTACATATTATTAATTTCTTTCCTAAATTAAATTTAGTTATTGTTTGTTGGTTTTAATTTTGCTAATTATGTTATTATAGCATTACTTAGATTTTGACTGTTTGTTTTAAAGTTAATGTTATCTTAAAAAGATTAATCTGTAGCATTTCAGATATTAGTCTTTTGTTTAAATTATTTTCTATATATAATATCACAGAATTAGTAAAACCAAATGTATGACCTGTAGTTAAGGAATGTATAGAAATAGCTGTAGTTTCACTTTTTTCCCACAATCGTATTTATGATTTTTATTTTGTTCATTAATGTTTGTTTTGTTTGACCAATGTAATAACTACTACACCCTAGACAATCAATCTTGTAAAATTACAGATGAGTTTTTTTGTAATGTGGGTTACATATCACATTGTCCTAATTGTATTTTATATTTTTATTGTGATCATTAGAGCCTGATGAAGGAAGCTCAATAATAAGAAAAATGCATCGAAACGTCGCTGAAAATTCAAACAGGTAATAAGTGTTTCTTTACATCCCGTCTCCCATTTAAGAAGGATTAAACCTAACAAATAATTAAAAAAAAAATTTAGGAGAAATAAAAATAAATCATTAAAAGTGATATATTCGTTAGAAATAAGAATTAACTGTTGATTCATTTATGGTTTGCAATATCAACTGACGGGAAGCTGACACTTTGAAATGCCTTGTTCGCTGCATTGGTTTATGGTTTAATCAATCGCCGAAAGAGTTCAAATTATTGCAGTTTTCTTTGGTAATGGTAGCAGTGTACACAAACGAATTGAAAACAATAATTTCTAGTTTGACACGAGTCCAAAATTTCTAAAATTTGTAAAAATTAGTTTGACATTTTGATTGGCACTTTCTACATCCCATTCAAACAGGATACAAATTTCAAATAATAATAAAAAAACTAACAAGCATTTGCGAATTTAACCAATTATATATTTATTATGTCAGTTAACCAATTTTTTTTATTTCTGATAATTAATATAGATAATTGTTTTCAAAAAATTTTAAAGACATTTATACAGGGTGTTTCATTAATCAGAACAGAAAATGAAACTGGAGATTCCTTGCAAAATTTAAAGGGGGTTTAACATAAAAAAAAAATTTCCTTAAAGGCTCCCCTGAAGAGTTACAGCCCCTTAAAGATGTGTAAAAATTCACATTAATCGATTTTTCTGAAATGACTTGAAATAAAAAAAGAAATCTAAACATTCAAATACTACTACCAAGAAGCCTCCATAATTTCATAATTGTATTCACCCTTGTTCTCTGCAAGGGGTGAGTCTTACTACCCCTTAGAGTTTTTTTACCAGAACTTTTTAACTAATTTTTTTTTCAATTTTAAAATTCAGATTTTGGAGGGCCAATTCAATTAAAAAACTTTTTGTCTCTTAAAAATTTCACGTAAACTCAATACTTTTCACCAAAAAAATAAATTAAGCGAACTTGCAGAATTTTTAATTAATAAGTTGCGTATGCAAGTTTGACATAAATAACAATATTATTATTAACTATCATTTTTAATTTAAATTAACAATATTATTTCAGAGAGTGTTCAAAATGGGCACCATTTTCTTGAATACAGGCTCTTATTCTTTTGAACAAATTTCCGTTAACGCTACCTAGCATTGCTACAGATTGTCTAACTCTTCAGGGGAGGCTTTAAGGAAATTTTTTATGTTAAACCCCCTTTAAATTTTGCAAGGAATCTCCAGTTTCATTTTCTGTACTGATTAATGAAACACCCTGTATAATAGTTATGAACTTTATTGCAGTTGTCAATATAATTGCAATCCTCTCTCAAACAGAACAACTCTAACAAGTACTTCTTTTTGATCAATTTAGCACCAACCTAACTATCAAAAATTTGTATTAGTGCAATTGATTATTGTCAGCATACAGTTTTGATTTTTAGATAAATACTTTTTTCTAATGAGTTTCAGGAAGGAATAATTATGTATAATTTTGTACATGCAAGAATTTTTCCAAGAATATGTTCATGATTCTTAAAAGCGATGGATAATTTTTAATTCATGTAAAGTTTAATTTGATTACTGTTTCAGCATGTAAAGATAACCTAACCATGCAGTTTGATTATTAAGTAAAACTTTGTTTAGAACACTAGTACTTTAAAAATTACATTAATTCATAACAACGCGTGTGTACATGTAACATCATGCACATTGGTGTATCATTTTTTTCGCATAAGAACGTAATTTCCAACACCCCATTCTAAATGTTGTTAGACAAAATTTATTAGCTGTTGCTTATAAATATTCCGCCCCTTGTATCATATTTTACTGCTTAAATGCAAAAGTAAATGGTTTATGAAACAGTATTTTATCCCAACATGTTTTACACTTTAAATTTTAATGTAAAATATTCAGAAAATTTTGCTTTACGCTGAACTTCATTTTAAGTCTTTCGTATCAAATCTTATCAGACATTTACGACTGCAAAAATCGATTTTGAAATCGCGACTGAATTGAATGTTTTGAGTTTTATATCATGATGTATGTTATTACCCAGATTTCATTTATACACTACTATTTGAACAAAATTTATTGTAAATATGAATGAAAACATACGTAATCTTGAAAGGATAACGCATCGGATTCAGATTTCATTTCGGCACATACAAATAAGTCTCCAAGCTTAACGTGACAAACGAGTTTGCCAATAACAGTGTGAAAACAAAGTCTTCGCAACTTTACGTTTGAAACTTTTTGCGTAAATTATATAGATACGAACACGAGAGTTAATGAAGATGAAACGTACTTGAAAAAAAAAGAACCGAAACATGATGATACCCCAGCTTTTTTAAAAGCTTTGTCTGCGAGTCAAGAAGTGCCAAGCGTCCTTCCACTATGTTCAACAATACATTTTTAACCCTTTTTTCTATATTCACTCATTTCAAGGGTACTTAATCAACAAGACTAGACGTAAGTTTACACAATTACTATTAAACCTTAACACAAATAAAAAAAGTAATTTGCAAAAATGTGCAAACAACGTCTACTCCAATCCCAACTTATTTATTTCTCATATTCTGTTTTTTATTCGATATTCTCGACACAATATTGCACAAGATTCCTCGGGAGAATTGCTAAGATGAACGTTTATCTCTAGAGAAATAGAAAGAGATGATGTATTCGTATAATGAAACTGACCACCCGACAACCACGCTTTTGCTAAATAAAATAGAAAACGTACGCACACACAGTTTAGTATTTAAATGGAGAGTAAGAATGTGAGGTCTTTTGTGTAATCCGATTAGTTTTAATTAAAAATTAATTAAATCCGTTTTCGTTTAGGTTTTTTTGGGGATGATTTACTTTACCGAATTAAATATTTATTTCGTAAAAAATTTAAATGCCTTTCCACATGTTTAATTAAGATTCCGGATTTAAATTCACTCGGTTTTGTTCAAATTTTGTTAAAATCAATAGCGGTACAATTTGGAAAACGTTTTACCTTAATTAATAACTGTTATGATTGCGTTAATTTTTACCATTTCTCCAACTCTTGCGCCGTATTTTTTTGTTAAAAAATTCTGTTATATCTTAATTGCCCGTATTCGCAATTAATTTATAAATTTTAAGCATACTTTGCGTTTTGTAGGTACTTACAGTACTAATTTGTAATTAACCTCAAAAGTTATTAACAAAAAATTTTCGTTTTATAATTTCTTATTCAACACGTTTTAAAGAAAAATTTTAATTTAAATAGAGCGTATTTTAATTACTTCTTTTTTATACATTTAGTAAGGAAACCGTAAATTCGTAATTAAAAAAAAATCTTAGAAGTGTATAACATGTAAAAAATACAGCAAACGTAGGTACTAGTTATATTGGTTTCTTTTAATAAAAAATTAATATACTTTATCATTTCATATGAATATTATAAATGAAATTACTTTATTTATAAATCATACCAGTTTACTACCAATTAAATTATTTATGCTGCATAATTGCAAAATTTTCTTTAAACTTTTTCTTATTTAATAGTTTGGCTTTTATTTTCTACAAATATAATATAATATATAATATAAATATAATCTGTTCTTGAACATGAGTTATGTATCTTATTGTTTAGAAATAAAACAAGTTACTGGAGGCAAAAATCGAAGTCAGTACCCATAAAAGACATTCTCCGGTTGTATTTTTTTAAATTACAGTGAACTTTTTACAAAGTGTATTAAATTCAAATACTGAAAATTGGCGCCGAAACAGGTCGTTCAATCGTGACGTGAATTCTCGTATAAATAAAAAATTATATAGGTTGTTTGATTTGTATGCGACTGTTTTTTTTTAAGTAATAAATTAGTGGTGCTTTACATAAAGAAACCACCATTTATATTTGATTTATACGAGTATTGACAACACGGCCAATGGCAATTATTTTAAAAATATAGTTTTTTATATCTTTAAAATGAGAATATTTAATACTAAGCACATTATTTTTTGTGGTCCTGAGGTTTCCTTTATGTTTATGACTTACAATAAAGTACAATTTTTTAAATATAGTTTTTATGGGAATACCCTATTATAATTATTATATTTCTTAATTACTTAGTTATTTTATAGTTATAGATGAAATGTAATGTTAGGTTTAAATTACAACAGAACTTATATTGGTTGTTAAATCACTACTGTTATTCCCCATTGTTTTTATTATCAAACACAGTTGGTACATCGTAAAAATTATCTAACAATAAAGCGTCATATATTAATTTTCTGTTAACTTATGCAAAAACTGTATGTTTTAATTATTTTGTTTTATTTTTGTAAACAGAAACACAAACTATAATTTCTTTGTTTACTAAAGCTGAACAATAATAATTTTAAAAAACATATACAGGGTGGAGCACTATCGATAAAGTATTCTGCAGCATCAAAACAACAAACAATGTAAGAAAACTTAAGGCAGATATACTGGCTTTCCACGGCTGAGAGGGGAAAATATAGGCAAAATCGGTAAATATTTTCGCCCTAGCACCTAATCTATTACTGTTTAAATCCTGAGTACAATTCTTTTATTTTTAGTTTTTTATAAACTAAACTAAGTTTTGTTGTTTGTTTTACAAATCAATGTTTATGTTTCTATGTTTCTATATTCTTCATTTTACAATTTAATTAAGTTAATAGTTCATGAAACAAGCTTAATTTAATTCAAAATTGTTTATTTTCACAATCGCATTGTTTTTCCCGTTTTATTTTCCTTAACTTCATTTAAATGCTTTACCATCCACTATTGCACATGATTTTGTCCATACATTGTACAAGCTGAAACCCGAAGAGTTATGAAAGGCAGATTTTTGTTAGAGTTTTGAAATTACAGGAGTAGTAATTTCAAGATGGTTCAAAATAGTAATGTCATAAATGAGGCATTTTCTTGGGATTCCAGAAAGTGAAGTCCATATTGCATATTTTAGAATTTTGCAATACATTTTAAATAGAATTTGGGTACCATATTGCAGTAGAAATTGTATATTTTAAATAATAAAAATGGGTTTGTTTGAATTGAAAAAATAAGTAAAATTTGTAATGGGGGTTTCCATTAAAATTGAAAAGTAAAATAAGATTACTAAATTGATTTGGATTTCTAGAAATCGACCTGAATTTATTTATAAAATTAATTAAAGGATTCGTGCAGATAGGATTTCATTTAGTTACAATAAAATGTTTGTACGCATATCAATTAAGACAAACTTAAAATAGGTTATTGTTTATAAATTGCATTTCCGTGTGAAAAAATAATGTCGGGACAGTACGTGATAAATTATGCATAGTAGTGTCTATACCTAAAGGCACCGGAGAGACGTAACAGAAACAAACAGAAACAAAGAAGATGTTAAATTGGAGGGATTATATTTTTAATTGGTGAAAACATATATAAATAATAAGCAGGTAAAAATTCATACATCTGCATAGCACTGCTTCTTTGACTAATTAGGTAGCAGCCGATCACTTAAAGGCTACTGTCGAATTAAAATTAACGAAGATAGTAGTTAGATCTATCACGATCGACTATTGTCTAATTTCCGAAACGTTCCTAATTTACTAAGTTTACACACAATAAGAATATTCAATTTTCTTACACTAAAACGTATATGTTGGGTTTTTATTTACAGGCAACGATTGTTATTTATAATTTTTGCTAGCTCAGACCTTTTAAGGATGTAGAGGGGAGTAGGTCAATGGTGCCACCTCCGATGTTAACCTGATTAATAAGCGCCACCCGCTTTGATTTCACAAATAAAACCCACCGATGATTATATAGTATTACTAAAGCACGAAAATATAACACTTGGTTTGCGTGTTAAAAATAAGAATCCATCACCTACATGCATCACAATTAAATCAAAGATCATATTTAAATTATAAGGTCTTTAAAGCAGACGAGAGTATTTAGCTGAGTGGTTGGAGTCTGAATTGTTGTCTGCCGAATACTTGCAGAACCCAAATCCCGAGCTTCTATATTTAAATAGGCGAAGGTAACCAATTGATTTTCGA
Organism: Abscondita cerata; assembly: GCA_030710515.1. Taxonomy (NCBI): domain Eukaryota; kingdom Metazoa; phylum Arthropoda; class Insecta; order Coleoptera; family Lampyridae; genus Abscondita; species Abscondita cerata. Next base: position 13,409 of record JALBCR010001901.1, read on the forward strand.
GACAGGCCCCGTAACAGGAGTTACGAGATGGTGTAACTGCACACGTTCAATTGGTGTTTACTTTAATTTTGCTTATGATCCATAAATTTGTCACGACGTTACAATTTTACTGCATTCCTTAGATGTTCACCATAAATTGCTTATTTGCCCCTCAGATTTTAGAATTATCGACTCCAAACCAACCAAACAAAGTTGTACCCACATGAACTAACCAGGAACCAAAAGTCAAAAAAAGAAAAGGTAAAAGGACAAAAATTTAAAAAAGCTGTAAAATGATAATCCCTAATTAGGAAAACCATGTGTCATTTGCATTATAAAAACTAACCCAGAAAATTCACTAACAACAAAAATATTTGTAATCGCTGCAAATCCACAATGTTTGTGTATAATTCACGACACCTAAAACATTTTTACTTAATGGATGACCTTAATTCATTCGAATACGAACCGAAAATGTGAATTCACTACAACTTTTGAGATGGAGGATATTTTCCTTCAAACACGAACAACGGAAATGACAGAAAAACGTTCAGACATAGGGGACGACACTAGACGAATCAAATGTCACAGATAACTGACCAGAGGCGTACTCAAGATTTTTGCCCATTCGCATATAAAATTTCTATTATTACACAAACAAATTACTCCAACGGCAAATGAAACCTGAGTCGATTTTGGAACGCAACAACGTGTGAGATAGTAAGTTCTGTAAATAACAGAAGTTTATTCTGCATTATTTTAAACAGTGCATATTGTGGGAAACAGTGGTAGGCGAAAAACATTTTTAAGTACAGATGTACTTTGCAAAGAAAGGTGGGGGAAAAAGCTTTAAAGAAAATCGGAGAGTCTGAATTGAAGAAAGAAAACGAGACGGTCGTGAACAATAATAAAATTTAATATGCTAACATGTGCAAGTAAAGCACTTAAAATAAAAACTTGAACGATTGAGTGTACACGAAGTAGTTAACCAACTAAATCAATGTGCTGATTTAACATCCACAAAATTTTCCACGATCAACAAAGGCAAATAAAAAGACTACGTGCGAATCGAAACTATTTTGTTCATATCGTATTTGCATCCGAGCTCATTTTTAGCTTTGGATTTGGATTGTGTAGGTACAAATAATTTGTGTATTAAGTATAGTTTAATGTTTGATCAATTAAATCTTTTACTAAAACAAACCTGAGCCTTGAGATAGTCGGACAGACTCTAGTTTTATTAAGCAATCTTATTTTTTTTAAATTATTATGCATCAACCACAGAAATATGTTATATCTAAATTAACCATTTTTTAAATATTTTTTATTTTCTAAATTTTATCTGAAACCGAGTGTTCAAGAAAAAAGATATTTATAGTTTTGACAAAGTTACTGAGTTAAAACTGTGAATCAGGACCTTGCAAATCAATCGTTGACGTTAACTTAATTGATAACTCTTACAGGCGGTAAAAATCAAGTGAAAATGTTTGGTCAAACTAACACCGTATACCTCCCCGGTCGTCCATCCAGCTAAGCTTCAGATAATAACCGTCGAACTTCTTGATATGAGTGGGATGAGAAACCGTCATGTTGAAACCATTCCTGATGGCGCAGATCTTGTTGTAAAACAGCCAACGCAGAAATAATTTGTGTATGTAGGAGGTCTAGATATCTGACCATTTAAATTTTCTTACACAAAAAAGGTTTATAATATGGCCTCCAAATATTCCGCTTTAGACATGAATCTTTTGAGGATACTACAGTACAGGTATGAATCCGGAGTATTCTGAACGTTTTTGTTCATTATTAATTTATTCATTAGTCGGGGAAACGGATACGGCTACCAAAATTCGTCTTTATTCGTCCTTTCAAATCAAAATCAAATCAAGAACAGCGTTATTGTTTCTGAAATTTACTAACATTTTTGCCTTAATGACAATTTGGTCTTTTTGCTCATTGTGCTGTACACATCAGCACGAGCTTGGTCGAGATCGTCTTCACTACTCACTCCAACCGAATCAGTAGTATTAAATTTTTGCACTAGCCGCTGTAGCACTGACACAGTTGCAATTAGCAGAATTTCATCCATAGCTACCAACGGAACAAGAATTTACAGAATGACTTGTTACAAGCAATTGAAAGAATGGAAAAAATAGTTTTGTCCAAAAGTAGGAGCCGCTTCAAAATGTATTAACGATTTATTAAAAATTTACCACGGATTGTATTATTTATTTCTCTGTATCTTTTTTCTTTAAGTGAAAAACAATTTTATATTTTTCGAATTTTAAATCACTTTTGTTGAGAAAAAAATGAGTTTTGTTATAAAACAATTGAAAATATTAGGCAAGATTGTGGAGCAGATGAAACAGAATATGGGAATGATTCGTATAAAAAAAGTAAGTTTATAAAGAAAAGATGTCATTTGTTTATTTAAAAGCTGAGAGATTGTACATTGGCTTTAGCTTCGATATATTAGCAATCGAGATATAATAGTTTAAGTTCAAATCTCCCAGAATTTTTATAATTTTTTAAATGGCGTTTACTGACGAGACTACTTTTAGACGACAGTGTATTGATTTGTCTGTAACAATCACTTATGGACTGAGGAAAATACACATAGGAAATCTTTACAAGCTTTCAGTAGTAATTTTCAGTCAATGTATGGTACTTAGTGAATTGATAATCATTTAATCGGTCCATATTTCTCCCATAACGACTTATACGCAGCTCTTATCTTAATTTCCTACGGGAAGAATTATCTGTTCTTCATGAAGAAATTTCACTACAGCTGAGATGAGCTGAATCGTTGGATAGGTAGGAGACGTACGGAACATTGTCATGCTCGATGGCCGGATTTAAATCTTTTAGATTTTGGGGTTTTCATTAGTTCATTTCACTCCAGTCGAAAATGTTGAAAATCTAAGGAATCGAATTATAGCCAGCTCTGAGACAAAACAAATACACCAGGAATATTCATGGGAATGGGGCATAAAGTTGAATCTTGGGTCACATCTGAGAGAGGTCATTTTTAATGTTAGTGTATTAGGTAGTTCTTGATAATGTATTAAAAATATTTAAAATACATATTAAATCTTTTATTTTTTATAAAAACGGCGCCCTATACGAAATAAAGGCAGGAGGGATTTTTTTGTCACAAATTGAACGACAAATTTAAAAAGGATATTTATTTTGAAACATCTCAGTAGCGTACCATTTTTTATCTTCAAAAAAATTTAAATTATTATCCTTATGCTCGCCAATGATTATAATGAAATTAAAATTCTAATATCAAAAAAAGGCGCAATAACTCACCTCTTGAAAACTCACCGAATTTTATTTACATACCTTGACTGGTTTCACAACAATAATTATTTTGTCATTTTTTAAGAAAAACTTTAACACCTCATATCTCTGAAAACAAAGCATTTGGCGGACATATGTTTACTTATTAACTAACATTCGGTATAATTATAACTGTCACGTGATAGTAATATTTCAGTAATTGCTTATTGAACCCAAAAAAATTTAAACAAAAGTTATGTATTATTAAATTATAAACAACTTCTATTTAAAGAAAAAATATAAAAAATAAATATTTTTGTAAATACTTCAAGATTTAGATAATCTATGTTGGTTAACGGCTATTTGGACTTGATAGATTATGCTTAAAATTTTGTTACATAAAATTAAACTAACAAGTCGGTTTAAGCACTGTTTAACTGGTTACACAAAAAAATATAATCAGTAGTAATTCAGAATATCGTGCACTCTTCTTTTATATTTTACAAATACATATATAATAAATCAGCGACACATAAAAATAAATGGTAAACGAAACATAGATAGCATTTACTACCGAGTAAGACGGATTCTTATCTTTTCTAGAATGGCAATTTTAACCAACTAGCTTGCAGTAAGAACACCGAGCGTGTGAGCTCATATATAACAAAGAGTATATATTTTGTAAGCGCCACCTTAACTTATAGAGTAATTCATCAAAGTAGTTAAGGTTACTTTGATAACAACACAAACAAGAATAGATAAGACACCATCGAGAAATAGTAAATTTGTCTAGCGACATAAAAGCCTTGTGGTAAGTTGCTTAACATAGAAGAGCCTTACAGGGAGAACAAGCTAACTTCATTAACACTGGTAGTAGTTTATGGACTTCCCGTTGAAATATTTGTTTAAAAATTTGAATAGAGGATTGCTCGAAAGAGTTCCCATTTAATTAAAATATTTCAGCTTTTCTTATTTTGAATGGAATGATAACATTTTTTTGTATATTTGGATTCTACGCTAAAATCTGAGTTACTTTCATGTTAGCACAACCTATGAATAATCAATAGTTTTTGAGATATTCTCATTTTTTGAGAAAAATTGGTTTGTAGTATTGTTTTCAAACGCTTGTCAATGATTGAAAAGAAAAAGTTATAGTAACAAAATTTGAGCTATACTTAGGAGGGCTGTTAAGTTTTTAAATGATGTGTAATTTGACATCTCATTATTTACAGGGGTTTTCAAAAATGTTTGGCTAAATCTGACTGAATTGTTTTAATTTCCACAGGCCACTAGTCAGAAATTATTTAATAAAAAAGAGAAATATTGTGTGTCGAATGTAAATACATCGATAGCAGAAAAATGGTAACAGATAGGTATAGAAAACCCTTATAAAGATTGAAAGACCACTTTAATTCTCCATCACATAGAGCAACAGGATACAGGGTGTTCCATTTAAAAATTTGACTTTTGGGCAGTTGAAGTTAGTCAGATTTAGCCAAACATTTTGAACACCCTGTAAATAATGAGATGTCAAATTACACATCATTTAAAAAACTTAACAGTCCTCCTAAGTATAGCCCAAATTTTGTTACTATAACTTTCTTTTTCAATGATTGACAAGCGTTTGAAAACAATACTACAAAACCAATTTTTCTCAAAAAATTAGAATATCTAAAAACTATTGATGTTTCATATAGGTTGTAAGCTACATGAAAGTAACTCAGATTTTAGCGTAGAATCCAAATATACAAAAAAAATACATCATTCCATTTAAAATAAGAAAGTTGATAGCCACTTCCGGTGTAACCGGAAGTGCTAGAAGAGCTGAAATATTTTTAATTAAATAGGAACTTTTGAGCAATCCCATATTACAAATTTTTAAACAAATATTTAAACGGGAAGTCCATAAACTTCCCAATGAACAGGTTAGCTGAATCACCCGGTGTATGTATAACATACGTGTATCATTCAGTAATGCTTTTGATCGTTAATAAAAGGTACTAAGTACTAGTACTTGGATAGTTCGGACACACAAGTTAAAAATCAAAGTGACTAAAAAAAAGACTGTCGAAGAGGTAAGGTCTGCGGTGAATTCCAATTGAAAGTTTCTTCAAGCGTCAAGAAAGACGACTCCAACGTAGTTTAACATGCCGGGACACATTCCCGAAAGCGACGAGGTTGCGGTGGTCCAACGGGCTTTGCAAACTTATACCTTGATTCTTCGAATACAGATACTAGTGACAGCAAGTGTTGATGTATTACCATCCCAATTACGACATTATGTGGCATAAACGATTCCAGAGGACAGCAGATTATTAATAAACGTAGAAAATCAAGAACCACAGTTACACTAGAAGTAAGGAACAAGAAAATCTGTAATCAGAAAAATCCCAAATGCAAACAATTACCGCCATGAAACAAACACAGGAAAGAATGCTCACCTGTAAAACATGTTAGCAAAACACGCAGTGGACCTTCTCGTAGGAGAATGTAATGGGATTGAAATGAAACTAGTATTTCATTATTGCCGACGTTTCGGCCAGTGAATGCTGGTCTTTCTCTAGGCTCTTTAATTGAAAAAGAAAACAAGAATTTGTAGTTAGTTGGTTCACATTCGGTAAAAAGGTTAAGGTAATATTATAAACAAACTTATCACAGATAATTATCGCATCGTTAATTAATATATTACTAGGTTAACATTTGGTGTCTCACCTGAAAAATAGTTTACAAAAGCAGCAACCTAGATTGATCTCACTGGACCGGTTATAAAACAATAGCACCGTAATAAATATGGAATCATATAGGGTAATAAAAATTATAAAACTTATAAACTAGTATCACTGTTTGTCATTAATTAAAATATAAATATAGAATTGTAAAAAACTCGGGACCAAGCATATACTATGACAAACAAACGTAAATAGTGCAGAATTTAGTTTTACAATGAATGCTTTTACAGATAACGTCACCATGATCAGGTTAAAGGTTGCTGATAATTCCTTTTATTTTTATATGTTTTAGTTATTAGGGTTAGTTTAAGGTAATGTTAGTTTGGTGGTGGTAGTAATTAAGTAGTTTTTAAGGTAATATTAGTTTTGGTGGTGGTATTAATTTAGGTAATTTTAAGTAATTTTAAGTAATAAAATTAATTATCAGTTTGTTTTTACTTGATTTTTATAGTGGAGATTAAGTGATTATACATATTACTGAGATTACTTTATAAACCCATTTCTATTTAACTTTCAATCCACAATAAACGGATGATTAGAAATATTACGGCTTACTCCACTATCAACGACTTTTAAAAATTCCACTTTGCAGTTTCTTTTTACAATCAACGAACTGTACTTGCAAGTCAATCACCAAGAGAAAGAATTCAAACGTTCGCAATTGGATTTAGAAGTTGACCTTGTCCTATTAAACTCGTAGCTAAAGTAGCCAGAGCCGTAATAAGAAAAATAACACGTATTCAGAAATTTTAACATTAGAAAAGTAAATTCTAATAAACGTAAATTTTTATCGTAACAATTTAATCGGATCTACACTATTATAAACAAATCCCATATGCTAAAATTTAATATAAATCTGATTGGGTATTTTCCTAATATCTTGCTAATATCGTGCTAACTCTAATAGCCAAAAAAGTAAAAAGAAGGTGTAAAAATTTTTGGTTGAAAAGCCGACGTATAACCTATTTATAAGATGAAAAGTAATAATCACAAAATATCAATGTTACGTGTATTTTTCTTATGTCCCACTTAACCTTGGATGTCAAAGATGTTTTAGGTTGTAAAGGGTAGTCCAGAAACACGTACCATATCAAGTTTAGGTTATTTCAAATAGAACACTCTATACCTGGTGTAACAGGATCATGAGACACCCCCGTTTATCCCTTAGTTTTAAAGATAATTGATTGAAATTTTCTTATATACACAATAAATCACACTTTTGAGTATAACAGATTTTTTTCACTTCCATTTCGGCCATAAGTGACACCAACTTTCGATTTTTAAATAGAACACCCTGTATAATATTGCATTTTTAAAATTTGCATAATTTCTTGAATCCAATGATACCACATAAGTGACATTTCTAACGTCAACATTTTTTTCTAATTTAATTAATAGTTTTAAGATCAAAATGTAATCATTTAATTCAGGTTCTGTAAGTTAGTTTTAGGGTAACATTAGATTCAATCGTTATTTGCATTTTATTTATTTATTGTTTTTTATATTATAAACAATTTTTCTTATTATATTTTTTTGTTGTTTGAGATGTAGATTATATTATTTGGTGATTTCAATTTATTAATAATTTATATACAAAAACTAAGATTTTGTGTGTCAGTTTTGAATGCTATTAGTGTATTTGTTGATGTAGATTATTTCTGAAATAAGTCTCTTATAGTAATTACATTTCACATCTAGAATGGAGGGGTTGTTAAAATTGAAAGAATGGCCACTGTCTTTATGATGTGCCGTTAGAGCTGTAATAGATAAATTATTGAGAATTTTATTGGTATTTTTACTTATGGTTGTTAGTTCTTTTTCAAGTTTTGTTTGGGTCTGACCCCATACAATTATTACAATCAATTTGTAGACCACAAAAGAATTTGTCCATATTCGGAGAACATCCTTCAACAATTTTTAGTTGTACGTATTTAATACAGGCGGAACACACCCTTTTGATACTTTAAAATCATAAATACATTCAAGACTGCTCTAGTTAACCTAGAAATTGATATCACTACTGGAATCTCAATAATTTATACATGAAAATCAAATCTTTTAAACGATCTTTGTTACAGAGTGAGTTTTTTGATGGTTTTATGTGAAAAGTAGGTACCTTTAATACACAAGATAGAAAAAATCTGATGTTGGTGTCCATGGTTCTTTTTTAGAGACACATGTTGAATAATACTCTTATTTATAAAGGTATTTTAAAATTGGTACAAATGTTGTTCAGGCACCTTTTTTAATTAAAATTCGTTACTTATATAAGAAAATTTTATTGTCGATTATTTAAAAGTTATGACATAATGTTGTATTTTTATTAAATATAAATCGTAGTTCGCCATGGCATTATTAAAAAGTATTATTTTTTTTTACTCTTTTTAATGTAATAGCTAAAACAGTAGGCTCTGAGGATAAGTTACGACATAAAGTTTTATTTTTTTAATACAAATCGTAGTTGACCATAGCATTGTTGAAAAGCTTCTAGTTTTTTGGTATATTCACCAAACAGTTAACAGTGTCTGACTCTTTATGATAGTAGAATGTTTTTTGGTAAACGAAAAGTACAACCAGTTCTGGAGATTTGACGACGTTTTGCAATATATATTACGATTGCTTCCTCGGGCCACTGTTTATTAAATAAAAACAAATAACAAAATGTAACAACGTACAGTTTTACACATTTTTAATTTTGTAACTAATTTAGTAATTATTTACATGTACAAACATTGATATCTAATTAAAAACAATCGAAGAAAAATTAAAAAACGGCTTACGTGCCAGATCAGATTGTTATAATTGTTATATTACATTTTATATTATTTTTAAAAGAAGATACAAAGATTTTTATGACGTTCTTCTCTAAAAATAATATAAGAAACATATGTAACAGCGCTGAAATGTCGTAGATCGCCAAAGCACTCTGTATACTAAGAGAATACAATGCAATTGAAATTTGACACAAGAAATCGAATTCTGATATAACTATTATTAACAAATTTGACTTTTATTTATCCAAATTCGTTGTTTAATTTATTTATATTTGTGTTTATATTCGAATTTGATTTCTTGTGTTAGAAGAAATTAAAATTTGATTGTATTCTCGTAGTATACAGGGCAGTGCTTTTACCGTAAGTGGACTATTAGATGTTATGGTGAAACTAGAAATAAATTAAAATGAAAATTTGCATATACGAGGTTTTAATGGTGCTCTATTTAATGAAAATAATAACAGTGTTGTAGCACTTCCCGACATTCTAAAAGTTGACTCCAACTTCTTTTATTTAAAATTTTTTTTATTCATGATTCCAATTCTATTCTATTTTACGGTAACCTTCAGCGCCATTTACTAACTTTAAAATAAATATTTTTTGGGCTATTTGATTTGGTGGTGGTAACTCTAGCATTGATTATAAACTCTGTCAATGCTTCTTGTAATTAATTTTTTTCTCAGATGCTTAATAGAGGTTTAACTTATTTGTGGATAAACTACAAATGTTAAATTTCGACAACTTAAATTTTTATTGAGTCCAATATTTTAAATAGAACTTGCTGTATATTATAACATTAATGTTTTTCTTCTTATTATTTTTGTCCTGTATCAGCATTCCATATGGATACAATGTAAATTTTTCGAGTGTTCTTTCAAAAAATGATTGATTTTTATGAATAACGAATACAGTGTGCCATGGTTGCCAAATTGCAATACCTTTAAGATTACATTTGGTTCCGTAAAATTATTTAAACACCACAAAATAGAAATAAAAAGAATTTCCATTTAATATTAATAAGGTAAAACAAAAAAATATTTTTTAATAACATGATAAATTAATCATTTAACTTGAAATAAATCAAAAGTGTACAGTTAAGCTAATGCAAGACGAAAGATAATTAAAAAAAAAAAACCATTAATGTTGCAATATACAATATGCTCTATTTAAAATAAAGAACGTAATGAAAATTAAAGTTGTCGAAGTTTGACCTCTCTTTTAAGAATCATGTATATGTTAAAACATTTGTAGTTAATCCAGACTCTAACTTTTACCACTTTCGACTTTCAATTTCATTTCCTAAACAAGGTTATGCAATTTTTTATTGAAAAAAATTTTATTCTCGACAATCAAAATTGATACTTCGATTATTTTAAACATACTTACTAAACGCTTTATAACACATGGGAAAAAATTGTCTGCTTTGTATTTAAAATAAAGATGTTGATGCTTTTTCCGGAATTTTTGGAAATGCTGCCATTTGAAAAATATTTTTATTTAATAGATTAAACACGGCATATCGCTTGTGCAAAATTCCAAATTTCTAGCTTCTACAGTTTTGATATACAGGGTGTTTCATTAATCAGTACAGAAAATGAAACTGGAGATTCCTTGCAAAATTTAAAGGGGGTTTAACACAAAAAAAATTCCTTAAAGCCTCCCCTGAAGAGTTACAGCCCCTCAAAGATGTGTAAAAATTCACATTAATCGATTTTTTCTGAATGACTTGAAATAAAAAAAAGAAATCTAAACATTCAAATACTACTACCAAGAAACCTCCATAATTTCATAATTTTATTCACCCTTGTTCTCTGCAAGGGGGTGAGTCTTACTACCCCTTAGAGTTTTTTTACCAGAACTTTTTAACTAATTTTTTTTCAATTTTAAAATTCAGATTTTGAGGGCCAATTCAATTAAAACTTTTTGTCTCTTAAAAATTTCACGTAAACTCAATACTTTTTCACCAAAAAAATAAATTAGGCGAACTTGCAGAAATTTTAATTAATAAGTTGCGTATGTTGTACATAAATAACAATATTATTATTAACTATCATTTTTAATTTAAATTAACAATATTATTTCAGAGAGTGTTCAAAATGGGCACCATTTTCTGAATACAGGCTCTTATTCTTTTGAACAAATTTCCGTTAACGCTACCTAGCATTGCTACAGATTGTCTAACTCTTTAGGGAGGCTTTAAGGAATTTTTTTTTATGTTAAACCCCCTTTAAATTTTGCAAGGAATCTCCAGTTTTATTTTCTGTACTGATTAATGAAACACCCTGTATATACTTCTAACCGACGACTGTCACTAAAGGCACAGTGTCGCACGAAGAAAGCAGGAAAAATTGAGTTGATCGTTTGGTACTGCACTAAAAGTAAAAAAATTTATTACTATGTTTATGAGGAGTCCCTAAATTCTAGGAGATATTTAGAAATCATTCTTCGGACTCATCTAGAGAAATTTGTAAATAATCTTTTTATTGCGGGCTGTATCAAAACAATAATATATTATTACATAAAGATAGCGATCCTGCTCTACAAGAGAAAACAGATTATTTTTCTTTAATATTTCCTAACCGTAGGTGAAACTTCAGAAATAACATCGATTTTAATTTTCGCCATGTAACTTTTAAACGCCATAAATGCAACAAAACGACGCCGGAGGTGCCAATTGTGTATTGAAAGAACTGTGCACAAAAAAATGTTCCTAGATCGCTATTTATTTATGGCTTTTTGTTTATTTGTTATTTCATTATAAATAAAATTTTTTTAATCTGAGATAAATACTTTTCAACCGTGCCATGGTAAACTACGATTAATATTTAATAAAAATACAACTTTATTTCATAACTTTATAGACTATAAAACTTATGTGATATGAGCAACCTATTTTAATTAAAAAGTGTTTGAAGAACGTTTTTACCGATTTTGAATAACTTTTTATAAATAAGAGTGTTACTTCCAACATTTTTGAAAAACCCCAAATTTTATTTTGCCTCATAACTCGGGGACGGATAAACGTATCAAAAGTTTTCTTTTGAATCTAAGTTTATTCTAAAAAATGAGCCCTGGACACCAACATCAGAATTTTTTAATTTGAATAATAAGAATACTTTCCATTTAAAACCATCAATTTTAAAATTTGATGTTTTAATATTTAGTAATATATATTGGAATCTTAGTTATCTGTGAGATATTCTTAAGAGAGGCAATTTATAGGTTGCGGATTAAAAGATGACAGCACTGTAGTTTGGGGTTTGTTATTTTCTGGTTTTTCTATAAAAGTTATGACGTGAAATTTTCAAGTTATTATTTTTTGTGGGCGCGTTATACCTATATAGTGCAGTAAATAGAGATATATTTTGACAAAAATAATAGTAGGATACCACCTACGCCATGTAATTGTAAATAGTATAAAGTACTTTGTATTCATGTTTTATACCGAAAATGAATTGTCATTATATAGTTAATTAACATTTATATGTAAAGAAACGTGTTTTTTTCAACTTTTTCCTGAGTGAAAAGTAATAAACCAATGTTAATGGTGTAAAAAGAAAAGTTATAGAAGATAAAATACGAATAAAATGAGCACTAATTGAACTCGATCAGGTAATAACTTTCCAAGAAAAACTCGGAAAAATGAAATATTTGGGTTTTTTTTTAAAGTTTGTAAATCCGTCATTTTTTTAGATGTAGGACAATCTTTCCAAAGAGTGTGTGAAAAACTCCGTAATTGTCGGGCAATTAGTTTATACATTGCGATTTAAATTTTTTAAAGCAATATATTCAATCGAGGCTGAATGCTCGTAGATCATTTAATTGTCAAAAAGGATAAAATATTGTAAAGTTGAAATAGGAAGAAACAAAAAGTATATCCTGATTTTTTGATAAAATGATAGTTTTAACACGCAAAAACTGCATGCAAAGATGACTGAAAATGGCCCAGTGAGAGAAAACGGAGAAGTAGCGGGAGTACTCGTCCGCAGCGCGCTTAAATAAATCTCAATCCCTTCAACTGGCGCTAGCGGACAGGTATCCCCACTACTCCGCCGTATGCTTACACTCGTTCATTTTCAGTCATTTTTGCATGCATTTTGGTGTTAAATCTCATTTTATCGAAAAATGAGAATATAAGTTTTGTTCCTTTTTATTTCAACTTTACAATACTTTTATATTTTGACAATTGGATGATCAACACAAACATTTAACCTCGATTAAATATATAATGCTTTAAAAAATTTAAATCGCAATTGTGCACTCAAACCAATTGCCCAACAGTCTACAGGGTTTTGACACACACTAAGTAACGCATCATTACCTCCTATTTCCTGAAAAGAATTTATGCTACATCTCAAAAATGGCGGATCTACGAATTTAAAAAGAAAACCCAAAATATTTTACTTTTTCCAATTTTTCTTGGAAATTTATTACCTGATTAGTCAATTGGTGTTCATTTTATTCGTATTTTTATCTTCTCTAACTTTCCTTTTTACACCATTAACATGGGTTTATTATTTTCACTCAGAAAAAAAGTTGAAAAAAAACACGTTTCTTTGCATATAAATGTTAAGTAACTATATAATGACAATTCATTTTCGGTATAAAACATAAATTTAAGGTACTTTATACTATTTACAATTACATGGCGCAACCGTAGCGGAACCGTAAAATTCGCAAAATTTTCATTTATTTTTTAATAAATACACTTCAGCTGAGATACAAACCCTTAGTACATAAATAGTTTAATGATTTTGTAATTGATGTCGTAGTTCAATCATTGTGTATACCGTGTGTCCCGGGTAATCTGAAGCATTATGTTTAACATGGGGAATTTGCAAAGTCCGATTTTTATGCCCCAAAGTGTTTTTAGAATATTTTGTACGTTAATATTGGCTGTTAAAACTACTCTTACTTTAACTACCCTTAAAGAGACAATATCCCTACCTTAAAATTTTAAATAGCACTCCCTAATTAGTGACCGATTTTGATTTTGTAAAAATTTTATAGTCGTAGACATACGTGCATCAAAATGTATAAAAAACATAGGGAGTGCTATTTCAAATTTTAAGGGAGGTTGTTCTCTTTAAAGGGTACTTAAGATAGGGGTAATTTTAACAGCCAATATTAACGAGACATAAGCAGCTATAAGGATAGTTTTGTTTTATTCAAATATAATTTATTCGTTATCACGTTATAGGTGGTCAAATCAGTTTTTCTTTTCTAATTAGTGACCGATGTTGATTCTGTAAAAATTTTCATAGTTGTAGAAATAACATATATAAGTACCTTATTTACTTACGATAAATGTATAAAACGAAACCCCAGTACCAATGTAATGTACTCAATATTAAATATTTTCACTTACAATTGCACAAAAGGTTTGTACTTTGTGCTCATTAAATTATTTTTTAGTTAGCAACGTTCTTCTTACTTGTTCAGAACTTCTATTTGAAGAAAGGGCGTAAGGAGATGAAGAGCTATTAAAACTCCACATATATTTAAAGTTTCTCATTACTATACTAATTGTGTGTGATATTGCAATACGAAAGAATTAAAATTCCTACATTCTTGATGTGGGTATACAGTGTGTCCAAAATTCGATGCTCACCATTGGTATTTTGGAAACGGTAAGAGTTACAGGGTCGGTTAAATGGAACAATATGGAGGTATTTATCTTACCTCTTCAGACCTTCCTTGTTTTTCCAAAGAAATGCGTTGCCTACTAGATATTGCAAAAAGTGAAAATCGGCATTTTCTTTAAACTTGCGTAGAATCCACACTATTTATCCTATCAAAAATATGTAAATATAAAAGTTGTAGACATTTAGATATTGAATAATATGCGTCATTAAAATATTTTTTTTGCTTGCATCAGTAGCGAAATATGACCCAAAGTTGCATTTTTTTAAATGGAAATGATAATTTATTTTTATACAGTTGAATTACTTGATTTTTTTCCTTTTCAACGATATAAGGTTCGAGCTATTTATCTTGTGTACTTTAGAAGATATAAAGAAAAATCATTTTTGAGGCAGATTTATAATGTTACCAAGTTGTAAGCAATAATAACAAAACATAACGGGTGGATAACATCGTAAAACGAATGAGTTTTCCTATAAAAGATTCTCAATAGTGCGGCCATTGACTTCTAAACATTTTGTATAGCGTTTTTCAATATTTATTCGGCAATTCATTAATTGACGGACGCTAACTGAATTAAAGGCCTGCATGACGCTCTGCTGCAAATCATTAACGTTCTCATAATTGACAACGTATACTAAATTTTTTATGTGTCCCCACAGGAAAAATCTAGTATGGACAAATCTGCGTGATCGCGCAGGCCAACGTATGGGACCGTTTGTTCCAATCCAACGGTTTCCAAATCTTGCTGATAAATATTCAGTGACGATCCTGGAATTATGGGCCGGGGCGCCGTCTTGCTGAAACAAAATACTTCTTTCTTCTTGAATAGGTAGCTCGTCCAATGCATCTTCGACTTCGGCTTGCAGCAGCTGAAGATATCTAGTCGAATTAAGCGTTTGATTATAAATAAATGGACCTATCAAACGATTTCCCAAAATACCGCACCACACGTTAAATCCGAATCGTTCTTGGAAACGCGATTCTCGAACTATTTTCGGATTTTCATTATTCCAATAATGATAATTATGCCGATTGTAAATGCCGTTGTTTGTGAATCTACTTTCATCGCTCCAAAGAATATTTTTAGAAAAAGAATTATCGTTTGTAACTTCATCCAGGTACCATCTACAAAATGTAACTCTTCGAGCATAATCATTCTCTTTGATATGATGGCATATCATTGGCTTATAAGGATGAAATTTCTTCTTTTTAAAACATAATGTACTGAACTTCTTGCCATACCACTGTCATTCGAAATTTTTCTTACTGAAACGGAAGGCTCAACATTAACAGCGGCTAGAACAGCTATTTCAGCATCCTCATTGTCTTTTTGATAGGTTGTAGGACGAATGGCGGTGAAGGATCCACCTTGTCGAAGATTTTGCTCGAGTCGGGAAAACAAAGTTCTGTGAGGTTGCCTTCTTTCGGGGTATAAGTTGTGATATTCATTTGCTGCCGCAGTTGAATTACGATGGCATCTTATGTAGACAACAAACATGTCCGTTTTTCATGGTTTGAAAACTGCATCATCAATTTTGAATATGAATAGCTTACTACAACAACTACAAGTTCTGACACGATACTACTGTAACAATATTATTGACAGATTTGATGTGCAGTTGTTTGTTTCTAAAAATTTGCAATCATGGATAGTGTGATGTGCTTTAAAATACATCTACAGATCTCAAAAACGATTTTTCTTTATATCTTCTAAAGTACACAAGATAAATAGCTCAAACCTTATATCGTTGAAAAGGAAAAAATCAAGTAATTCAACTGTATAAAAATAAATTATCATTTCCATTTAAAAAAAAAAATGCAACTTTGGGTCATATTTCGCTACTGATGCAAGCAAAAAATATTTTAATGACGCATATTATTCAATATCTAAATGTCTACAACTTTTATATTTACATATTTTTGATAGGATAAATAGTGTGGATTCTACGCAAGTTTAAAGAAAATGCCGATTTTCACTTTTTGCAATATCTAGTAGGCAACGCATTTCTTTGGAAAAACAAGAGAAGGTCTGAAGAGGTAAGATAAATACCTCCATATTGTTCCATTTAACCGACCCTGTAACTCTTACCGTTTCCAAAATACCAATGGTGAGCATCGAATTTTGGACACACTGTATATCAGTATATAAACAACAATCAAAATAAATAATAATTTATTTTATACCCTCAACTCTAAACTGAGTCCTGGATTTGAAAAGAAACTCAACTGCATAATAAACGTTACATTACTTCACCAGGTTTTGAACCCCTGAAGAAGGGCGCACTTTAAATTTTTAGGTCAAAACCACAGTATTATATTCATGCAACTATCAGAATCACAAAGTAGAACCTACGTTACCTTCCACATGTTTATTGCAACCCCCCTTTTTATTTGCCAGCAAACGCGAATAACACAAAAATTTACATAAAATAAACACAATCTTAGTTTTCTTGAAAAATATTACCCCCACCAATGTGAAAATACTTTTAAGGTACCTCGAGATCGGTAAGGAGAGGTAAAAATGAGTAAAATATCATTTGCTCAGTGGCCTGATTCCAAAAGGAACACGTTCAAATATTAGTTCACTATAAGTAAAGGAAGATTATTTGAGATTCATGACAAAAGGACAATATTACATAGATTTTTCTCAATTCACTCTTTTTGTTTTTCTTCTAACATCTTATTTCTATTTTCCAAGGCTTCTTCCTTTATTTTTGACCTGTCAAAATTTTACTGACAAAAATTGATATCTCGAAATCTATAACTTCTAGATACAGGAAATGTGGTGTTCCATTTAAAATAACGAAGTTGATGTTGACTTCCGGTACAACCGGAAGTGTCAGAAGAATAAAAATATTTTAGTTGAGTTTGCCCTATTGGTTTTAGTCATTCTCCAAATTTTCAACTTTTTCCATGTATACTTTTCCATATACGACTAATGGCGGTTCCCGGTGAGTCACCATGCATATGAAACATATACACTTTTAAAATATTGTCAAATGTTGGAGAAGACCGGCAAAGTGTTTGACGAAGTATTTGATTCGGGTCCTGCTTGTGAGTTTTCTGGAATCTAAATCACATTCTAAACTTATTTCAGGTGGAACTGGAACAACAGCAGATGGAACAGCAGTACTAATTTCTGTTGCTGAATTTATACATTTTAGCACCTCATTTTCTCTACGTGTTTTCCACCCTTTAATGGACGATTTTGATCTTTGTTGGTCTTAGGATATCTTGACTTGTTCTTACTTCGTTTTTGCTTCCGCATTATTCAGATATTGATGACGTTTAAAGCCAACAAATGTTTAAAATTAAAATTATAAAATTTTCACAACATAACGTAATAACTACTTTTTCCTTCCATTATGTCTTGTTTTGTCAAGATTGTATTGAGAGAAAATTAATTTATTTCACAAAGGGTTTATGTGCCTCCCAAATTATACTGTTTTGTCAGAGAAAAAAATTAACACTTAGAAGTTGTTGAAAGATTTTAATAAAATTTTCAGGAAACTTCTATTTTCATTAAACAAAGTGATGATTAAAATTTAAAAACAAAAGAACAAAAGCTTAAAAAGTTTTTTCAATAATGATTTGCTCCTCCACTATTTGTAATGCATTCATCTAGACGGCTTGGTATGCTATCAATCAAGTGATCTATAGCTGCTTGTGGTATATCATCCCAAGCTTCTTGAATCTGTTGCTGAAGATCGTGTAAATTATCTGGAGAGTGCGTTCAATTACCCAGTCACCTACCAATCATATCTCATACATGTTCAATCGGTGACAAATCAGGCGACCGAGCAGGCCATGGGAGGACGGCAATGTTAGATTCTAAAAACCGTGTTGTAGCCCTTGCCGTATGAGGGCGCGCATTATCCTGCTGGAAAATGAGATTTTGCAGCCCCTGAAGATATGGAAGGCCAACTGGTTGTAGCACATTAGCAATGTAACCAGCTGCGTTAAGGTTCTGCCGTCAATAAAGACCAAGGGTGATCTGCTACCATAACATATTGTACCCTATATCATAACTCCTTGAGTGAGGGCTGTGTTGCGTTCCACAAAAAATGTTGGATACGTTCTCTACGCATCCGTCTGACCCTCCTACGACCATCGTGACCCACAAGCAAAATCGGGACTCGTCACTAAACACAATTTGATGCCATTCTTGCGCCCAATTAATGCTTTCTGTTGCTCCACTCTAGTCTGCGTAGACGGTGAAGTGGTGTAAGAGGAAGACATAAAATGGACGATATGAACGCAACCCATAAGATCTTATCCGGCGATAAACAGATGACATTGACATCCTAAGCCCTGTACCTCTCATCCAATCATTTGCAATTGATCGAGTTGTTGAAAATCTATCTCTTGTGGCCAAAACTCTAAGCGACGTTCTTCGCGATCTGTAGTTCTTCGAGGACGTCCAGATCCACGGCGACGATGTTGAACCCCTTCCTTCGGACCATTTGGACCAACATCTCAATACCGATGAAACATTTTGGTTTACACGACAAGCAATTCTCTTAGCGAAAGTCCGGCCTCTCTCATACCAATAATACGGCCACGTTCAAAATCACTTAATTGGACAAAATGTTGATGTTGGACGTACTCGGTATTGTTTTCAAGTTCAGAATAAAATTGTGAAGAAACAACAACAATTTGCAAACTTGACAGTTACTAAATGGTCTAATACTTCAAATTTATTGTTACTATATGCTATGGAAACAACAGGCAAAAACAAAAACCACTGGCTAGATTTTATTCAAATTTTAATCATCACTTGTTTAATGAAATAGAGTCCCGAAATTTTCATTAAATTCTTTCTCCAATTTTTTGGGTTTGTATTTTTTTTTTAGGTTGGAAATTAAAAGAGATAAAAGAATTACAATTTTTTTTTTTTTTTTTGGGAAGAAAATTTTAAATTTTTTTCTCTTGGTTTTTATTATTTTTTTTTTTTTTTTTATTTTTTAACAACAACACTTAATTTTTTCATTTTTTTTTTTCTTCTTTTTTTTTTTTTTGTTTTTTTTTTTTTTTTTTAGTTCCCTTCAAGGTTTTGTGTTTAGTTAAAATTAAAAAAAACTTCTATATTTATTTATTTTTATTATAAAAAGTTTGCGGTTAAAATTAAAAATTTTTTTTTTTTTTCTTTTTGATTTTTTATTTTGACATTATAATATATATTTATAATATAAGTCGTAATCAAGTGTTTTACTGGGTGAGGGCACTATATTAATGCCCGATCATGAAGCGGAGGGCAGTAATATATGCTCGAACGCAGTAAAACAGATTATGCACAAATATTGTACAATATTTTTTCAAATTGAGAAAAAATGCAATTATTTTTTTTTTTTAACAGAATATGAGATTGCATGAATTTCATAAAAATTTACATTTGCCTATGATCTAGAAGGTTTTGTTAAACATGCCGGTTCTAGTAGGCGTCAATAGGTCTTATAAGTAAAACGTCAATTTTATTTTAAGACGCATTTAATTTTTTCAATTTTTATTTTGGAATTAGTTTGTCCAATAATGAGTAATAGTGATAGTGAAATTGATTTTACTCCCTCCTGAACTTCGTTCAGAAGCCTCTAGCGTTCGAGATAAACTACTTCCGTTAAAAAGTAGAAAAAGATATGAAGACATACAATGTTTTTGTAAATTGGTGCGCTTCAAAATGTTTAAAATTACACCAAAAATGTTTTGTTGGCTTATTTTAAGCAAATGCCATCAAAAAATCAGCGTATTATACATATTCAAAATTGAAATGCTGTCTCAACATGAAAATAATATTGATATTTCTAAGTTCGCAATGCTCCAAAATTATTTGAAACGTGAAACAGAGCACCACAAACCCAAAAAGTCTCGTGTGTTAAGTGAGGCACACTATTTCTACTTTGTCTCTTTTAGATTGCTCGTGTGACTTAAGAAGACACTGTACAACTTTTTCAATTGAATTGTCACTCAATTAAAAAAGATTAATCGATTAGTTACATCGATGTGTTGAGGACAATTTTTTTAATGCACCTGATAAAAATTATTTTACATATAAAGGTAATATTTATAATGTACGTAACACATCTAAATATATATAAAAAACTTACATTATCAGGTGGCACTTATTATGGGAATCTCAGGGGCTTGTCGATCCATTGAACTCTGTGAACTCCTCCTTAGTAACGTTAACATACAGGATCATCTTATACAAGTTAACGTTGCAAATACTAAAACAAATATAGACAGAAACTTTGTTGTAACTGATCTCGTATGGATAAACCTCATAAAGAAATATGTGATGCTGAGGCCTCAACATACAAGTTGTAATCGTTTCTTTATGACATTCCTGGCTGGAAAATGTATCAATCATCCCATTGGTCGTAATCAATTTGGAGCATTTCCGTGCAAAATAGCAAAATATCTCCGACTTGATGATGCTAAATTCTACACGGAGCATTGTTTCCGACAATCATCTGCTACTCTGCTTGCAAATAAAGGAGCTGATTTTCTAAGCGTAAAACGCCATGGTGGTTGGCGAAGATCAGTAGTAGCTGAAGGATATGTCGAGGATAGCTTGCCTAATAAAATTGAGAGAGCTAACAAGTTAACTACCAGACAAAATTTACCAGAAGATTTGCCAGGATGTTCACAACAGATGCAATAAATGTACATGTGGTCAAAGTAACAGAAGACCTGCACACACTACCCTTCCATACATATAACCCCAGTGAAACAAATGTTCACGTGACTTTTTAATAATTGTTCACACAATAACAATAACACTAATTAAGGATTAAGCTAAATTATGTATATTCTCGCAGATAGAATTTTCTGAACGGGATCCATTTTATTAAAATTGACAAGCCTACTAGTCATTGCATTGGGTGTTACACCTGGCGGAATAAACTATATAGAAATATCCAGTTGTAAAATCTCCGCTTTAAAATAAACTATGGTTTAATTTCTAAAATTGCGACGACAGTTATCGCGAAATTAACCCAAAGTTAACTTTAAGCCAAGTCTAATATAATTTTGAGTTATAGTGTTCTCCAAAATAAAAAAATATAATTACTTTGTTTTGTAATCACAAAAAAGTTCTATTAATCCTTATTTTTAAGGTCAGGAAAAACAAAAAAATTTTTTTTTAAGCCCAATTTTTTTGGAAATTTTTTTTAAAAAAAGTCGACCGATTTCATCCAACCAATGAATGAAGATTATTACGTAAACTAATTTGCACTTGTGCATTGTGCAAATATTACATCCCGCTTTTAGTAAAGTATGTAGTTACATTATGGATACGGATGCGTAAAATCGCTATTACGTATCCGAAATGTGAAAATTTTAATTTTTCTTTTTTATATTTTTTTTAATAAAAATTTTTTTATTTTTTATTTTAAATAAAATTTTAAAATTTTTTTTTTTATTTTTATATTTAAATTTTTTTATTTAAATTTAAAAAATAAAAATTTTTTTTTTTTTAATTTTAATTTAAAATTTTTAAAATATTTTTAATTTTTAAAATTTTTTTTTTAAAATTAAAAATTTTTTTTTTATTTTTAAAAAATTATTTAAAAATTTAATTTAAAAAAAAAAAATTTTTTTAAAATAAAAAAAAAATTTTTAAATTTTCTTTAATAAAAATTTTTTTTTTTTTTTTTTTTTTTTTATTTTTTTTTTTTTATTTTTTTTTTATTTTTTTATAAAAATAAATAAAAAAAAAATTATTAATATTAAATAATAAAAAATTTTAAAATAATAAAATTATATTAATTTTTAATTTTTTATTTTATTAAAAAAAAAATTTTTTTTTTTTTTTTATATATAAAATTTTTTTTTTTTTTTAATAATATTATTTTTAATTTTAAATTTTTTTTTTTTTTTTTTTTTAAAATTTTTTTTTTTTTTTTTTTTATAAAAATAAAATATATTTTTTTTTTTTTTTTTTTAATTTTTTTTTTTTTTTTTTTTTTTTATTTTTTTTTTTTTTTTTTTTTTAAATTTTTTTTTTTTTTTTTTTTTTTATTTTTTTTTTTTATTATTAAAAATATTTAATAATAAAATTTTAATTTTTTATTTAAATTTTTTTTATTTTTTTTTTTTTTTTTTTTTTTTTTTTTTTTTTATTTTTTTTTTTTTTTTTTTTTTTTTTTTTTTTTTTTTTTTTTTTTTTTTTTTTTTTTTTTACTAAAAAAAAAAAAAAAAAAAAAAAAAAAAAAAAAAAAAAAAAAAAAAAAAAAAAAAAAAAAAAAAAAAAAAAAAAAATTAAAAAAAAAAAAAAATTTTTAAATTTAAAAAAAAAAATATAAATATAAAAAAAAAAAAAAAAAAAAAAAAAAAAAATAAATTAAATAAAAATATATTAAAAAAAAAAATTTTTAAATAAAAAAAAAAAAAAAAAAAAAAAAAAAAAAAAAAAAAATTATTTTTTTTTTTTTTAATATATTTTTAAAATTTTTTTTTTTTCATGTTGCATACATAGAAGCTAATTAATTGTTATTTATAATTGCAGGTGTCTAGTAACAATGTACAATTAAAATAGTTTTTTTAACTGAAATATAATCATCGTAGAAAGGATTAATGAAATTCGATACAACATTAGTTTTATAACATATAGGTCAAAGATTTTAACATTTTTACTGAGCTATAATGTGTATTATTAGTAGTACCTAACATCATTACTGTTGATTAATTTTTTTTGTTAGTTTTTACTTAAAATCTATTTTCAATAACCTAGCTTAATTATTTATCTTTATAAAGCTTACGCAAACTGCATTAGCTTTTGTTAAAAGCAACTACTTAAACTAAAACAAATGTGATTTTTTTCTAAAGCATTGTTGTAGAAGGTTTTATTCAAGTTATATATATATTTAATTGTGGTTATTCTCGAATTTAATTATTTAATTTTTAAAAAATCAAAGTTGAGTTCATTTTGTGATTTTATGTATTAGCAAACGTTATGAAATTAATTTAAAAAAAATTTGTAGCAATATTCAATACTTTTTTACAAATGGCTGTTAACTAGTTTCGACTCTAAGGAACCATAACTAAGACATCATCAGACTAAATAAAAATCCTTTTTAATTTTTAATCTGTATAATATACCAATATCACACTTTTATAATTAACTTTTATTAATGGTACTAAATACTGTAGACTTCAATTAACACTTTTCTCCAAAAAACAGTTAAATTACTAAGTCTGGTACGTACAGTAGAAAATAAATAAAAAATAAAACTTAAAGCTAAACTCTAAATTGTTTTTAAATGAACTTAACTGAGTGCCATTGGAAGTTGTAGAGTAGCGCACAAAAAGTAAATTAATTAATTAATTAGTTAATTAAATTTATTGGTTAACTTTTGCAGAGAAAATGTTTTGTTACCGCAGTAAAAATTTTGATTATAAAAAATCTATTATTGTGATTTGAGACGACGTATCTAGAGTACAACAGGATTATTACAAGTCACATGCTAATGGTAATACAATTTGCAGAATAATAGGAATAATAAAGCATTGGTATCAAATCAAAATAAAAGTGTATGTATGAAAGAAATAATTAATTCTATATGCAAATAAGTGCAAAGGAAACAGATTTAAATTTACAGTCATTTATTTTTAATCGTTTTATATTAAATTTGTAAATAGAGAATTTTTTTAAATTTAAAGTTTATATATAGAAAGTGTTAATTAATTCTAAAAGGAAATACTGGAAACAAAAACAAAATTGGGTGAAATTTAGGAAATAAGAATACTTAAAGATACAATAACGTTGTTTTAAGTCCGACCAATAGAAAATGAAATAAGCCAAATTATTTTATTTATTTGTTTATTCGTATGGTACATTATGCAAATATTGTATTGTGATGTAAGTGTTATGTATGGTGCCCCAAAAGATTAGTATAAACCTGTATAGTGGTAACGAAACCGTGTGCAATAGTGGATTGGATCGTCTTGGCAAAGCATTTACTTCAAGGTTTAGGAAAAACCACTAAAACCTAAACATGCCAACCCTTACCCACCCTAGTATCTGCATGTAATAATATTAATTATGTGTAAACATGGTAGAAGGTAAATAAAACATAAAATATAACAACACAGCCATTGCATGACGACATATAATGAACCGGTCCAAGCGCCAGTCACGACAATGACGAAAAAAAATTTATTTGTAAACATTTATTGATAATAACTAATTAACTTAGAGTAAGTATCAGAAAAATTTTAAACCTAAAGGTCAAAAAAGGTATTTAGAAAAATTATACAGGGTGTTTTTCGGCGAGTGACTTATTAGATGTTATGGTGAAACTATATATAAATGGAAACAAAATTGAGTATAGGTCGTTTTAAATATAAAAATAGTGACAACTGTTGTAGCATTTCCATATACCAGGTGTCTAATCGTAAATAAATTAATTATTGGAGAGTTATTAATTTCCAAATATAGATAAGTTATGGTAAGCATTTTCTAAAACCCAAATAGCTCAACAAATATTAATTGTAGAGTTAGTAAATGGTATTGAAAGTTGCCCTAAGATTGAATACAATTCGAATCATGTGTATAAAACATGTTGTTTAAAAATAAGAAAGTTGCGGGATATAGAAAATGCTACATTTTTGTCATTATTTTCATTTATTAGAGAACCATTGAAATCTCATATACACAAGTTTTATTTTCAATTTATTTGTAGTTTCACCTAATAAGCCACTTACTGTAACGCACCCTGTATAACAAGAGAATACAATGATATTGAAATTTCTTCTAACACAAGAAATTGAACTCTAATATAAATGTAAATATTACATTAGATTAGATTAGATGTTTATTTTGTCCTTTTACATTTAAAACATAATCATTAATAAATAATTACAATAACAAAATAAAAAAAATTATAATTATAAAATTACAATAACTTATTGGCTTTTAATTTATACTTCAAATTTAATTATTTTTCTTTTTGTTTCTTCGTCCATTGTCTTCTCTCCATTACTTCCCTCATCCATTCGATCCCTCTTTATTATCCCCTAACAATATCCTTCCATTTCTTCCTTCCACTCATAATTTATTGCATCCTTCTTTCATGTATTTCAAGCTCTCCCATTCATCTCCACACAGTCTGCACAATCTATGCTCGTTTTTCCACCAATATTTATTTTCTTTCTTCATTTTCCACTCTAAATGTTGCAATCGCTCTTTTCTTTTTCAATCCTTCATTTCCTATTATATAACTGGCATCCCTTCTGTAATAATCTCACAATACTTTTTATCATATTATCACCCTTCTTTTATTCCCGATCTTCTATCTTCAAATTTGCGTATTTTGATCTCTTCTCACTAACTCTGCTTCTATACTTTTTCCTTTCTCTCCTTAATTTTTTTATCTCCCTCTCGCATAACCTCCCCTTTATAGAATAATTTTCATCTCTTTTACTCATATTTTATTTTTTGAAATTGATCTCTTTCCAAGATTTGATTAATATTTCAATATCTTTTCCTCCTCGCCATCTTTTCTCATACCTGCCGCTTTTCTTCCCGTTTCGGTTTATATCTTTTCTATTTTTTCTCCTATCCCCTCCTTGTAAATTGGACCTATTATTATCTCCCTATTGTTAAGGTAGTCCTTGTCCTTTCCATATCCTTTTATATGTTTTTTTATTTTCTCCTCATCTTCTCTCCTGTAAATCTTATTGCTTTCCTGTTTAAACTCCTGCTTTACCCATTTTTAGATTTTCTACAGCTTTCTAGTTTCACTTTTCAATTCCTCTTTTCAGCTTTTCCCTTCTTTTAATTTTTCTTATGTTTTTGTCCGGTTTCGTAGCAAACTTTTACAGTGTTTCCATTTCCATTTTCCTCATTTATTTTTATTTCCATTTTTCTTTATCTTTTGTTTTTTTAAATTCCTAAGTTTGTCCTTTGTTTTCTATTTCGCTGATATTTGTTTCTAATTTCATTTTGTATTCTTCCTTTCTTGGTTTTACACATTTTTCTGAACTCTTTTCTTTGCTTCTGTATTCATCTATATCCATTTTTCCGTTTTTCCCCTTCTTCTCTTTCTTCTCTATTTCTTTTCTTCTGTTTTTTGGCAGTCTCCATTCCACTATTTATTTTTTTAGTCCCATTCTTCTCTTGTTTATTTACTTATTTGAGTCGTTCTCTTACTATTTCCATTTTTTCCCTATATGTTTCTACACCATCTTTTGTCCATATCTTCTTTCTCTACCCATTCCTCTCTATTCTTTCCTTCATCTTTCACCACCATAGTTAATTCCAGCGGTTGGTGATCCGCTTCCTTTTCCTCCCCTATCTTAAAACTTTCTACGTCTTCTAAGCATTTTTATTCACTATTACGTAGTCTATTACCGATTCTCCCATTCCTCTTATAAAAGTAAACTTTCCCTTTTCGCCTTCCTCCATGTTGCTGTTTATTATTGTCCATCCTCTTTCTTTACATAATTGTCTATTTATTTTCTTGTCTATACATCTCCTTATTTTTACTCTTCCTTTTATTATTACTCCTCCTCCAACCAATTCTTGCATTAAAATCTCCCCCTTATTATTGGCTTTTTCTTTTATTTTCACTAACGGCTTTTTCTTATTTCTTTTCTTGTTGTTTTTATTTATCTTCCATATATTGTTATTATCACATATCTTTTACCTACTTCTGTCCTTACATTGGTTTTCATTAACCCTATTCACTTCTCCTCACCTTTTTCTCCTACTGCCGCCTATTCCTTTCTGACACCTACTAGTATTCCCCTTCTTTGCTCCTTCCCTCTTCTCCGTTCTCTCCGCAAATTGTATCTGTCATGTAAATTCCTCCGGTAACATTTTTTCTACTCCTCCCATTCTTTCTCCTTGATCAATGTTTCCATCATATTTAAAATTGTTTTATATTTCCAAAATTCTTTTCCTTTGTTTTTAAACCCCCTACATTTTAAAATAGTATTTTATTACCTCCTTTTCGCTCTTATCTTTCTTTCCTTTTTTATTCCCTCCTATTTTTAAATCTCCCTCTTTTCTTTTTAGTTTTTGCCATCTTTTCTTCCTTCTCTGACCATCTCCATTCCTCCCCATCTACCCAATTTTTCAATCCTACTTTCACCTTCTTACCATTCTTTTCCATTTTTACCTCTCGTTTTATCTTTATTTGGACGTCCTCTCTCTTTTTTGTCATGTCATCGTCTGTGTAAATTCCATTACCTTTTATTTTTTAAGCTCTTTCTAAATATCTTATACATCTCCCTTCCTCATTCTCTTTTTGTATCTGACGTTGACCCTTCTGAATCCGACATTTTTATATATATATTTTTTAAATTTGAACTTGGACTTCAACTTAATTCACTTTAATTTTTAACTATTGTCTATTATTAAATTTCTTTCTGTTAATTTACTTTCATGGGAATCTAACGTAATTTAATTGTAAATGTTATTTCCAAACTTTGTGCACGCGTGATATGCACAATCTTATCTCCTGCACACCGTGCGTTATCTCCGATTACAACTAATAACAAACGTACGATAGCATTGAAAAGGGTCAAGTTTTGTAAAAAGTAACAAGTATTCTGTTGAAACCTATTTTTGAAGCTCTGGGACCAGCTCCAGCAGCTGCGATAACTGACTTTCATAGTTTCACGGGTTCAGATACTAGTTACTTGGCAATTTTCTGAAAAAGGGAAGCCTACATGTTGGAAAGTATTTACTGAGGCAGACGAAGATATTGTTTTAGCTTTTTCCAACCTTAGAAATGAGCTGTTGCCTTCAGTTGAAGTGGAAAATGGTTTAGAAAAGTTCACCTGTCAGGTGTATGTTCCAAGGACAAAACTGTCAAAGGTAGCAGAAGTGAGATAGGTTCTTTTCAAGAGAAGACAGGCACAGGCTGAATCTCTACCACCTACGGGGAACACACTACACCAATGTATTTTAAGATTGCATTATCAATGCATGATAGGACGAACGACAAAATAGCAAACCTAAATCTTCTATCTGCACATATAAAGTGTTCTTGCAGTAAAAGGACATGTGTAGTTGCAAGAAATCCAGATTTAACTGTGCCGACTTATGCAGTTTTTTAGATGTAGAAGATGGTTGTGTGAATACACTGAAAATTGACGCTTTAAATAATGAAGAAGAAGAAGAGGACACTATGGGATTTTAGAAATGAATTTTAGGTATAATATGAACTTCTATAACCTAATAATAATATTATAGGTAGCAGGTTTTTATCTGCGGGTATTTTTTATATTTTTAGGGCTCGTACCGTGTGAATGCATTACAAAAAGTTCCTGATCACGAACGGTTTACTACTTTGAGATTACAGCGTACAATACATTACATACTATTATTCATAATATAATATTGTTGAATCCTGTTAAATTTAAAACCCTTTTATTTTTTGTAGTTATTAAAATATTAAAGTAATGTTATAATGCCAAAACTAAATAATAAGTACATACCACTGACCATATAAAGTTGGAGTAGGAAGGGGGTTGCTTGTATAATAATATGACAGTATACATCTACGAATGCAGTAGTTGCACTTCATATAAAATACATGGAGAAAATTTAGTACTAAATTTTTAATAGCGCAGGTTACCACTGCACGTTGGAGATATGCGGTGAAATTGGTGAAACTAAAATTCGAGGCAAAGTAACTAGTAGCGACGACTAAAGCAGGAATTGGTAATGTGATAAAAGCAATGATTTGTTTTTAATTTATGTTAAATCACAATAGATGATACATGAGAAAGACTGGACGTTTCGAGTAATTAAAACATTCATTTTTTTTGCTTTTGAAATGTTACCTCTCTGGCAATAACCTTTACCGAATAACAATAACAAATTTGACAAATGCGATGTAGCTTGCGCGAATTATTTTAGTACTCAAGCACTACTACTGCATTCGTGGATGTATACTGCGATAATATCTGGCTAACAGTAAGTTCTATACCACAAAACTTAAAGGTTTTGAAAACTGTCTACTTTTACATTATTACTAAGGGAAAATTTTTAGTTATGAGTGAGTTTGGTTAAAATAGGAAAACAGCAAAAATTAAATTTAAAAATTTTAAGTTTTGAACTTTGCCGTTCTCCAACACTGTAAATATTTGATTTTCTTAAACAAACATAGTACATAAATTATAGCTTGTTTAATAACGTTTCAATTGTTTTTTAGAAAATTAAAATCGGATAATTACTTTTCAATCTATCAGTGTCATTTTACGACAAGCTGTCAATTTCGGATACGTCATTTCTGACGTCATAGCAAAATTCCAGCCGGAAAACATATACTTGTGAGTTCTTTGATGACTAATAAACAGTTTTATACCATTGGTTTGCTGTCTTCACGAAATGCACAAAGAACCTGACGAAAAGGTCAAAGAAAAATGAAAGAAGAAGAAACTTACAAGATAACACAATAGCAGTTACGTATGAACAGGAAATAAATGCAAGATTAGTACAAACAAAGGAAAACAATAGATTGTGTAGATATAGAAAAAATGTGAAAATTTTTAATAATGTTACTGTTGAAAACAGCTTAGGAGGTATGTGGGTTAATAAAACATAATAAGAATAAGAAACAAACAACTTGGTGGACAAAAAATTAAACAAGAGGTGAAGATTAAAAAAACTAATGGTAACGTATTTAAAAGAGAAAACAGAAAAAAAGTTATAAATATTACAAAGAACAAAAGATTGAAAGTAAATAATCAAAGCTAATCTCTGGGAAGATTTTGGGAATAAGCTAGAGGGAGACAGGAAAAGTTATCAAACGTTGTTGTATATAGTCCTAAAAAACCTTAAAGGAAACAATAAAGTGGTCAATTCAACAATGAGAAATACTGACCAAAGAATCTGAAATAATGGACCAATGGAACAATATTTCCAAAGTTTACTTAACAATAGAACGTCAACTGAACAAAATGAAATGCATACTCGGATACACAACAAAGGGAACGATCAAAATTAACTGAAGGACAAGAAATAACAAGAAAAGAACTAATAGAAGCAATCAAAAGACCAAATTACAACTGAAATAGTTAAGAACTTAGGAAATGAGAGAACCATAACTATGACTAAAAATTTGCAATAGTATGAAAAGAAGAAAAATTGAAAATGAAAACTTATAGTACTACTTCACAAAAAAATACGACATTAAAGATTGTAAAATTGCAGAGGTATATCCCCAATTAAATACTGTAGTAAAGATTTTTGAAAAAATAATTAAATCTAGATTAAGGAAGCAAACTGAACCAACTTTGTCTCATATTTAAAGCAAATTTAGAAAAAATTGGACTCTCGACCACGTGTTTATAGTAAAAATCATAAACAGAGCATTGGCATTGAAAAGAAAAGGATATATAGCATTTCGCAATGTGGGAGGAGACTTTTGACAAGAGGCGAGAGCAAAAATATGAGAAAACATTAAACAAAAATAATGTAGATCCAAAATTAACAAAAGTAATTATATGTCTGTATGAAATAACAAAGAATTGCGGAATTTGCATTTTTTTTTTAATTAATGGTAAAGCGGTTTTAAAACAAAAGATGGATACGTAATCTAATCAGTTAAACTCATTTTATGACACTATATACTGCTAATAATTGTCTAAGAAAAGTTTATAAACAAAAATGGCAACGTTCTTTATTATCGTTTTCTGTCAAATGCTGGTTGATAGTGGTTTTTCTTAAGTATTCTACACACATGCATTTATTTTGTTAAGTTCTATTTCAGTTGTATTATGTAAGTAAAGAAGGACTACATTTTAAAAATATTTTTAAGTATGCAAAGTGCTCAAAATATAGTAGCATACCAAAGTTAAATAAAGTACTGTTCTCTTAGTCTATATTATTGATTGACTAATAAAAACTCCCGTTACAGGGTGTTTGAGAATTTATAGCTCAATTAGTAGATATTCTTGCTGTAATAACTGACTTTATTTTAAATAGAACACCCTGTATTTGATAAACTTATCGTATAGCTTATTTAATTGTCATTTATGTATAAATATAGGATCCATAATTAAATATTGGTTATTTATATATATAACTTATTTACGTTTTAAGCAATCCAATATTAGTTATTTATTTATCATTTATTGACTATAGTTTCAACTCAAAATTATTGTGAGTCATCTTCAGAATACAAAAATATTTTTTTATACAAACGTTAAATATGGCATTTGGTTTACATGGAAATTTAGAAAAACATAAATTGTATCGATTCAAATGATTCTATTAATTTTGACATTTATAGGAAAACCTACGACTACAGTTCAAACAATTCGTTTTTCTTCAAATCACCATTTTTCACAAAAACTATCAGCGTTCTACTTTCTTTTTAACCGTTTATTCAACATACCTCTATCAGAAACAAATTTTAAAAAGAATTAGACACAATTTTTATATTGCTCATGTAAACCAATTTCCATTCAAAATTATTTTAAACATTTGTAATACATTTAATTATGGACATAATTTAAAAATCTAACAACATTAATTCCAATTAATGAAAAACAAAAAATAAATACATTTCAATTCCTTTTACTTCTGAATTTATTAACATAATTAAAACCTGAATAAATTAACTGATTATAAATTTGTCTTCAAAGCTCCTACCAATTTAGCTAACATTTTTTACAAAATTAAATATAAATAACAGTCTTGAATCAAGCGGCATATACCAACTACTATGCTCTTGTAACAAAATATATATTGGTAAAACTAAAAGAAATTTTACAATTCGATTAAAAGAACATCTAAGATATCTTAAACAACCAGAAAAATATTCTTATAATTTAGATGCAATTAAATCAACTTTCGCTAAACACATTATCCAAAAAACAAAACATAAACTTTTAAATTATTCACTCATACATCCTTTTAAAATAACTAATTACAAAACCAATTTATGTTTTTCTAAATTTTTATGTAAACCAAATTTCATATTTAACGTTTGTATAAAAAATATTTTTGTATTCTGAAGATGACTCACAATAATTTTTGAGTTGAAACTATAGTCAATAAATAATAAATAAATATACTAATATTGATTTCTTAAAACGTAAATAATTTATATATATTTAATTATCTTTCAACTTTTCGGGTTTCTGCTACTCAAATCTTGGCCACTTATTTACATATTTTCGAAATTGAAAGGTAAAGACCGAAACAGAGAGGTTATACTACAAAAACCGCGTCTCTCTCAATTACAAAACTGTTACTGCCGATTACTCTTTCAAAATTAACAATGCGGGAAATTTAAATACAAATTATGAGGTATCGCTCATTAAATTAAATTTAAAATTTATACTAACAAACAGAAACACCAAAAACTGTATCGGTATCGCTGATCATGATAGCTTAGCTATTGGAAACACTTGTCCGAGTAAAGTTTTTGGTGCAGTTTTGGTGTTTCTGTTTGTTAAATAGACGCTGCAGTATAAAAGTGTTCCATTCCTTTGATTAAAATATACTATCGACTTTGGTTATCAAGTCATGCTATAATTTAGTTTTCCTGCTAAATCTTTTATTGGCAAAACATGTAGTTGTTCAAGTCGTCAATTTCTAAAATTCTAGAACGTAAGTAATTCAAGTTTCTGTTTAAAACGCTTCGTTTAATTTTTATCGAGAAATAATAATTTAGACATTTTTGAATTTGCCAGATTTTTAATTTTATTTTAAAGTATGGTATTATTGGTTATCAAAAAACATGATTACATTATGAATCAATTTGCTCGTCATATAAAAGTATAACTTTTCAAACTCGAGCAAATCATTTTGTCCACTGTTCACGTAAAAAAATAAATCTTATAGGAATCTGCACATTTATTACATTTTCACATAGCAATTTACATCTTGAACGTAAAATTGTAAAATATTTTATTTCAAATAAGATTTATTCTAGTTTCAAATCGTAAATAGATTTTAAAAATGATAAAGTGTTTTTAAAATTACATTTGAGAAAAATGTATTAAAATATTGTTAACTAAGAATTATTACTACAAGATAACTGCAATTAATAATCTATTAATTTATTTTTAAAAAATCAATTCATTAGGAAACAAAAATTTACGTTATGTGTAATCAGTAATTGGAATAAAAAATCGTTTGTGTTAATTTCTAAAGAGGTTTGTTAAGCTAAATTCGATTTTAAACTATTTTAAAGCATGTTTAATTTTTTTCACTTTGTTATTGTTTTTGTTAGAATAACGAAACTAAATAATTATTGGTAATATTAGTGCTAGGATATTTATATTTTATGATTAATAGGATGTTGCGACTTGCATGGTCGCCTAGTCCTACCATAATACGTCTGAAAGTGATCTGCACTAAAGCAACTTTGTCGACAGCTGTGTAAACAAACAGTTGTTTTGTCCTTTGGACTCTCAAGAGTGAGAGAACTTGAGTGTAGGTTCACTATTGTACAATATGCGCGGATGTCAACTTATTACTCAAGGTGGGCACAAATATTATCAATAGTATAATAAAAAACAAAACTCTTAAAAGAAGGAGGGAAAAATAGTGACAGATATAAAAATACAGGGAAAGTTAAAAGTCACCTCAAATCTGCATCTGCGACCACATACTTACAACACCGAACTTATAAAAAGTGTATAGAATACAATCTATCATTGTACATTGTTAATATAGACAACAAAGCTTTGATATCGCCAAACTCTAGACAATCTAAAAGTGCTACTGAGTGATTATAGATCACTACCTATAAAATCAATATTAAGTCAAGCATCGATAGTGGTACAACTTCACTAAAACATACAGAAAATTCCAGTAAGACAAAAATGTTAGACAAGGAGATTCGATAAACTTCGAAGTGTTTATTCCTGCTTTGGAAAATTATTTAACAATTCACAACGGAAGCAGAAAGACGTTTATGTTAATGGTCTAATGCGAAACTTTCTACGATACGCTGACAACGTTGTTATAACAACAACCAAATTAACGGTCTAAAAACTATTATACAAAAACTAAAAACAGCATCCGAAAGAGTGGGCAACTCAATTTTGAAGCGGTATAAGATAAGACTGATGATTAACTTATATTCTGAAATGGGTAGTTTTTGGTAAACAAAGCTCGATTTTGAAAAACAAATCAATTCCACATTGAAAATATTAGTCTACAATTATTGCGTGTTTCTATTGCTATCAGACAAAGTTCAAACATATATAGAGAGCAATGGAAAGACAGTAGCTGAATATCAAATTAAAAGGTAGAATAAGTATTTAGATTATTGAACAGAAAGTAAAACTTATACATAAACAACACGTTGCTTCGCTGAAATGTATAATGCAGACAATTGATAGATCATAAAATTACAGAAAGGAGATCTTGATGGAAAGGGGGGAAACAGGTGGCGACCACAAACCAGATGGATTGGCGATTTGAATAAAGATACATGGAAAGTACTCAAAAAAAGTCAACACTGGCTAATGAAGAACCGAGTTGAAAACCTAATCAACAAAAGAATATTATATGCAAGCGATAGTAGGTGTAACCACCTCATGGATTGTTATGTATTAAATTCACAATTGAATCTACAAAATTCTATAATTTTATTTTTAAATTAAAACCACTTTTACACAAATATTTTACACTACTGTTTCCATAATGAAATAATTAGATAGGGGTTCTACAAATCAGTATCAGTAGTTTGTATGTCGAACAATGATTTTTGTGCATTTGGTTTGTTCAACCAATTGAAAAAGCTCAATTATTCCGCTGAAATTTATCTAATTAAACTGTTAATAGAGATTACATGAACTACATATTTATTTTTCAATTTTGACGTATCAGTGACATAGTCTGGGTGCCCACCGATTACAAAGTACCATTTATAAGTAACCAGCTGTAATTTTTTGAGTTGCCTAATTACATGTAGTCCGACAAGATGTTTCTATCGTTTTTCCTCGAAACTGGGGCGTTTTCTCATAATCTCGTCTAGAAGACCCATTCAATTTTCACGCGTCGGATTAAAAAATCGGAAAATATTTTTGTTCGGACAACAATTCGATATCTGAATTTCGCATGTTTTAATTAACCTGAAAAATCATTTGGTTATCAATACGTTTTTAAACTTAAAATTTTAATATGTTTGAGTTAGTGGACACTTAAACAACCCAAAATTTTTGCCGGACAAATTTTTTTTTTGCGCGATCCTCTAATTTTTCTTTGCGATTACTTTTTTAAAAGAGAGGGATATCAATAAATTTTAAAAATTATAAGGAAAGACGTCTTCTAGACGAGATTATGAGGAAATGCTCTACATTTGAGAAAAAAACGATAGAAATATCTTGTCGGACTACACGTAATTAAGCCACTCAAAAAACTTACAGCTGGTTATTTATAAATGATATTTTTGTGTTTGGTGTGCACCCAAACTATTATATTTCATCACAATATTATACCAGTTTTCACATTATCAAATATATAAGAACCAATTCTTTTTTCTACTTTGACACGTCTTCAAAATGTTGATTTGATCTTTTAAGTTCTTGTGTTAGATAAAGTTTCAATTTATTGCTTCAGTTGCTTTGTAAGATTTACAAGTTTAATGAATCCAAAAGATCTTTGCATCATAAAAGATTAATAACAATGAAAGTTTTATGTCAATATTTTTAAAACTAAAACGAATTTGTTACTTTCAAAGTATTCGGTACAATTTTGTAAAAAATTGAAACTTAACTTGTAGTTATTATACAACGTTATTTTAGAATTTAGGACGTTGTTTGTAAAGAATGAAAAACCAAAGAACAAACTGATTAGAAATATGTACTTTGAACCCAATTTTTGATAAATGTTGTTCCTTGAATTAAACAAATTAATAAATCATACTGCCTATTAGTGAGTGAGAATCGGAATTAAATTAAAATTTTGTTTATAATCTTGTTATCTAATGTTAGATTGATCAGTATTGATTTGAAGACAAAACAAAATGGTTTTCGCAACGCTACATCAGATTTTCAAGAAAATGATTTGTAAAAACTAAATATTAAATATATGTTAACAATAATTTTGATAAAATGGATAACTTATCCAAAATATGATAGTGATAGTTTTACTGTTGACCTAAATGAGATGTTTAGAAGCTCAAAACCATGGTTACCCTTAAATGAGTGCTGCAAAGCTGAAGCTGTATCTAATATAGACGTAATCTACTTAATTATTCCTTGTTTTCCCGTCTTATGATGTGTTTATTAAGACATCTAAGAGATAAAGAATAGACATCAATTGATGTAGGTGATAATGTTTGCTTTGTATAATCTCTGGTAAATTATAGTAGAAGATTTAAGGATCGATTATTATTGTTAATGGTTAGTTGACGTTTAATGATCAAAGAATCGACTTTTGTACTGCTTACACCATCTGTAGGCAAAGTCCCTAGTAATAAATTATTCGGACGTGCTTAGATATCACAAATGCGGCACTAAATGTTGCAACTGATTTTATTAGTCGCAGGTGATGTACCCACCTTTGGGTAATAATTTGATAGCCGCATTTTATACAATCGTATTACACTCTCGAGTTCGCTCACTCCTAAAAAGAACAGCTGTCAAGTAATTTTCGGTGTCTGTTTGCAATTCTACTATCTTTTGTGGATTACAATAGGTAGTTTACGACCGTTTAATTAAGTCAATTACGATTAATGATCAAAGAACGCATTTTGTACTGCTTGCAACGATCTATTGAAAAAATTCTTGGTTTTCATCATGTTGATAATGGCAATCTTTTTTTTTTTTTAGTGTCTACGTTTTAGTAAAATCGTTTTCACTAGTCACTTTATTTTCCTTGATTTACAAAAAAAGGTACGACCTTAAACTTATTTAGATGGTTGATTCAGTAAAAGACCACGTGAAAAAATTACAACAAAACAATTTATTAAATATTTGTATATTATAAATTGATAAACCAAATAACAAGAATCCCCATTCTTGACCCAATCTCTAGATAATGCCATATAAAAATTGTGTCCATTTTATTAATCATTACGTTAATTAATCTTTGTTTGAAAACAGTCACGTACAATAAATATACAGGGTGAGTTTTAGTGTGACAACGGTCAATAACTTCGTATTATGCTAATTATCCAAAAAATTTTGAGAAAAAATTGTAGCCAGCTTTGAGCTTCACGTTTTAAAATTGGTTACAATAATACAGGGCCTTCCGTAACGTCGTGCCAAGTCAAAGTTCGGTTTTTTTAAATTGAACACCCTGTGCTTTATTTAATATTTGAGTTTCTATTTACTTCCCCCGTTTCATATAAGGTCTTATTATGTTATACAGGTATTTAAAATGTTATAGCCACTTTTCCATAAAAATCGTAAGAAGTTCAACGTCCTGTATAACTGAAAATGAGATCAAAACAATAATCCATTACAGCAGTTACTTGCTAATTATTGTCGAAAATTATAAGAAATATTGATTTTGTCAATATTCATTAAATTGTGTACAGGGTGAGTCAAAATGCAAATTTATCATTTTTTCTTTTTTTCCTTTTTTAAATGGATCACCCTGTATTTTATATCACTATCGAGAAGAACTGATGTTATACTTTAATTTTTATTAAGCATTCCCTTTACCTAGAATGATTATTTGTTCAGATAATTTTGATTTTGATATTCAAAGTATTGAATAGGTATCTAATGATAACCAATTAAGTTAAGTTGGCCATGACTTATTTGTCAAATATGCCGCAATTTTATAAAATTATAGGGTATTTAAAAGATATGTCCATTTTATATCGAAATCACTACGAAAATAAACACTATGTATGGCATAGATATTTTTAATTTTCTTCAAATTTTATAAAAAATTTTCGAAATAATTTTAAATTAAATGTTCGATGTGTCTACCTGCAACGTCTATGCGAAGTTTGTAGCCTGATTTTCAAATGAATTCGCTACATTTGTCAACATTTGTACACCAATACTATTAGAAGCTTCTCTTATTCTGTTTTTCATATCATCTGCTGTTGTTGGAGGTTTTTGGTAGACACGATTTTGATATAACCCCACATAAAAATTAATCTTGAACAAGGGCAGTGTGATGAACTGGAGCGCCATTATATAAAAACCAGAACATTAAGAGAGGAGCATTTTGAAGTAATATTGACAAATGATTCTCAAGAAAATCTAAATATACAGCACTATTCACACGACCATAAAAAAATGTGGTCCAATTACGTGTTTAACGATACCACCCCAAACATTTATAGACCACCTATTTTGACTATGAGTTTTTATAATGTACGGATTGCTTGTGTTATAATAGTGAAAATTATGTCTGTTCACCGTTCCATTTTTATGAAAAATTGCCTCATCGCCAAAAAAGCACAAAATTAAAAAACAATCTGTCACCACGTAATTGTTGTTGGGCCCATTCACAAAAAGCTAACCTGCGAGGATAATCATCGTCTGTCAATTCTTGGTGTAATTGCACATTATACGGGTGCATCTTATATTTGTGGAGGATATTTACGGCCGATTTTTGACTAATGTCGTGTTGGCGTGATATTTCACGACTACTAATGTGTGGATTCTCGTTAACGGCGAGCAGTACATTATATTCCTTATCTTCGGTTGTAACAGTTTTTGTTCTTTCGTGCTTTTCGTATAATACACTGTTCAGTACGAACAAAGCGTTCCATTAACCTTTCAAACGCTCTTGAATTTGGGTGCCTACGTTCAGGATACCGCTGTTGATATATTCTAGATGCAAACAAACAGTTTCTCATACTTTCTCTTAACACAAAATCATATCTGTTTGTTCTTCCTTGGAAAAAATTCATTATTAAAACCACAATTTTCAAACACAGAACTGTCATTTATCAACAGCCTACTAAAGTAATGAATTCACATTAGACAACAGTTAAATTGCTCCATATTTGACAAATAAGTCATGGCCAACTTAACTTAATTGGTTATCATTAGATACCTATTCAATACTTTGAATATCAAAATCAAAATTATCTGAACAAATAATCATTCTAGGTATAGGAAATGCTTAATAAAATCAAAGTATAACATCAGTTCTTCTCGATAGTGATATAAAATACAGGGTGATCCATTTAAAAAGAGAAAAAATAATGAATTTGCATTTTGACTCACCCTGTACACAATTTAATGAATATTGACAAAATCAACATTTCTTATGATTTTTGACAATAATTAGTAAGTAACTGCTGTAATAAATTATTGTTTTGATCTCATTTTCAGTTATACAAGACGTTGAACTTTTTTATGGAAGAGTGGCTATAACATTTAAATACCCTGTATAACATAATAAAATCTTATATTGTTAAAAACGGGAAAGTAAATAGAACTCAAATATTAAATAAAATACAGGGTGTTTAATTTAAAAAAACCTAACTTGACTTGGCACGATGTTACGTAAGGCCCTGTATTATTGTAACCAATTTTAAAACGTGAAGCTGAAAACTGGCTACAATTTTTCTCAAAAACTTTTTTGGATAATTAACATAATAACGGAGTTATTGACCGTTGTCACACTAAAAAATCACCCTGTATATACAGCGTCATCCCCAAAGTCCACACCAAATCGGAAACTTCTTTATTATGGGTTTTTCAATAAAAGTTAATTTTCATAAAAGTTTGTGCATCTTCTAAAGTTAAAAATGCACCAACACAGTGTAGCGAAAGAAGCGTAATATACCAGGTGCATTCGAAAATTTGATTTTGAGTCAAAAGTAAAGTGTCATTATTTCAGTAAACGTCAAAAATTTTATTTGAAAAAGTTGTTCTTGATTAAAAAACATCAAGATTTGAAGTCATGGCCATCTAGAAGAAACTTGAATTTTTTCCAATTTTTTTAAAATGGTGGTTATAAAAAAAAAATTTGCTTTAAATGATAATTAAACGACATTTTGTATACAACAGTTTATTTAAAAAAAAACTTGTAATTTACAAATTGCCCAATTATTCTGCTAATTATGGTCAATTTTTTTATTCATTAGAAAAAACTACAAAATTTTTGGTACAAAGTTCTTTTGATTGTTTGTCGATACCAAAAGTTACTCGTCTTTTGCCGCATTTTGTTGGTGCATTTTTAGTGTTAGGGGATGCACAAACTTTTATGAAGAATATCTTTTTATCCAAAAACCCATAATAAATAAGTTTCCCATTTGGTGCGGACTTTGGAGATGACGCTGTATAATTAGAACCTTATTCTACCCTTAAGGTCTTTACATTTTTAAAGTACAATACATATATTACAGTTAGGTCATTTATATTAATCATTTCTGTGAATTCTCTTCGCCCACTCTTTTTTATTCTTTGCTTTTCTCTTACCTTCGTTCCATGTTAGGCTCATTTCTCTTAGGTTTTGCTCTATTTT
Organism: Abscondita cerata; assembly: GCA_030710515.1. Lineage (NCBI taxonomy): Eukaryota > Metazoa > Arthropoda > Insecta > Coleoptera > Lampyridae > Abscondita > Abscondita cerata. The sequence continues at coordinate 54,175 of JALBCR010001901.1, forward strand.
GTTGTTCCATGTTTTACTTGGCCTTTCTTTTCTTCTTTTCAGTTGTGTTTATGCCTCCCATATTTTTTTGTTGTTCTTTCTTTTCCCATTTGCACTACATGCCCAAACCATCTCTCAACTGTTGTCGTTTTATGTCTTTCATGATTAATTCTATTTTAATTTTTCTCTTATTATTTCATTTCTGGTATAATCTCTTCTGGTAACTCTAGTATGGTTCTAATTTCATTTCTATAGCTTGAACTTTACTACGGCTCTTCGTTTTGTTAATACCCAGCTCACACTACCATATCTCAATTTAGGTTTGAAATGGGATTTGAACACCGCAATCTTTGACTTGTTTGATATTTTTCTTCTTAATGAATGAGTCGTATAATGCGTAGTAGATTTTGGCTGCACTTTCCAGTCTATCATTTAATTCCGCCTCTATTCTTCAATTTTTTGTATTTTCCTCCTAAATATTTAAATGTTTGCACTCGTTCTATTATTATATTGTTTAGTTTTATCTCTATATTTTTATTATCTTTCCCTATCACCATCACCTTAGTTTTTTCTATATTTATTTTTAAGTTTTAATTAAGCAGCGTCTTGTGCCATAGCTGTTAATTGTACTGTAACTTTTTCATTCTACCGTAAATAACTAAGTCGTTCGCAAATACACTTTCGGTTATTTCTACTACTTCCATATTCCAGTATCCTACTTGTAATTTCTTTAGCTTATCTTTTATCTCCTTTAGAGCATCGTCAATTATTATGTTAAATAGTACGAGACTGAGAACTCCTTCTTGTCTAAGACCTTCCTTGGTTACAAACTCTTTGGGAGGAGGTTTCCTGTTCTTACGTAATTCTTTGTGTTTTCGTATGAACTTTTAATGTCTTTTATTAATTTGTCATTTATTCCTCTCTTTTTAAAGTCCTCCAAACCACTCTTCTTCTTACACTATCAAAGGCCTTTTCCAGGTCGATAAATACAAATACAAGTATTTTTCTGTGGACAGTTTTTCTATTATCTGATTTAATGCAAATATGTGATCTTGAACTCCTCTAATTTTTGAATCCAGACTGTAAGTCCTCTAGTTGCTTTTTCTACTATTTTACTTAGTCTTGATTCTAGGATACCTTCATATAGCTTTGTTATTATTGGTAAAATCGTGATTCCTCGGTAGTTTATGCACTCTCTTTGTTTCTTTTTTAATATTGGGTATTGAGTATTATTTCCAGTTCCCAATCTTTGGGTATCTTCTTTTTGCCAGACTTTCTTAAACAGTTTTGTTAGCACTTCTATACCCGTTTTATCCAGATTTGTAACCATTTCTGACGTTAAGTCTCTTGCTGTTTTCAATCTTTTTGGCTTTTTTACTGCTACTCTTACTTCTTCTTCTTCTTCTATTTCCCCAGTTTTTTCCTGTTTCTTCTGGGTCTTTTTTGTATTCATTTCTCCCTCGTCGTTTGTTATTATGTTATGAGTTTTTTCTACTGTTAATATTTCTTGAAAATACTTTCCCCATCTTTCTAAGATGTCATCTTCGTTTTCAGTGTTCTTCCGTCTTTAGATTTTATATATTTTTTTGTTTGTGTTTTTTTTTGTAGTATTCTAAGTACCTTGTAAAATAACTTTTTGGTTTCCTAAACTGTCTTTTTTCCATCCTTTATCCGAACTCTTCCCAGTCTTTGCTTTCGCTTGTTTCAAGCTTTCTTTTTACTTTAGTTCTCTGTTTCCTATACATGTCATATTTTATTTGTGTTCTATTTCCCAAATATTCTCTCCATAATTGTTTCTTTCTTTGTATATTTCTTCTTATGTTTTCACTCCACCAGCTTGTTTGTCTTTATCTTTGTTAATTTTTGTACTTTCCACATAATTTTTTCCGTTGTTAGTAATGCCATTTAATACACTCCCATCCTACTTCTAATGTTATGTCATTTATTTTTTGTTGATTTCTTTTCATTTTTTCTTCTACTCTTTCTTTGTATACTTTGCCTTCTCTTTATTCCAATTTGTACGCTTTGATTACTTCCTTACAAATATTTCCACTTTCTCTGTTATTCTTGAGTTGTCTCTGTATCTTTTTTTTGTACCGTCATCTTTGACATTACTAGATTTGTGATCTGAATATATTTCTGGTCCCCTTTTCCTCTGTATTATTTATTTCATTTCTATATTGTCTGTTTACTATTATATAATCTATAATAGATTTTTCTTTTCTTACTTACTACTTCTCTCGTATATTTATGAATGTCCTTGTGTTTATAGAAGGTGTTTGTTATTACAAAATTATTCTGAATACAAAATTCTATAAGTTATAACCTATTATTATTTCTGGTGTCCTCGCTGTAACTTCCTATTACTTCTCCGGTTTCTTCATTTTTCTTCCAACTCTTCCATTTAAATCCCCCTTTATTACATAGTCCTTCCTCTAATTTGTTCTAGTTGTTCCCAAAATTCTTCTTTTTTTTGTACAATCTCATCTTCATCTGGTCTATAGACCACTACAAAAGTTCTTCTTGTCTGTTTATTTATTTCCAATTCTATCGTTATTATTCTTCCTGAAATCGTCCGAGTCTTCTCTAGCCACTATATAGTAAATGCATGTCCTCCTTCTAATTCGATCTCAACTCTTCTTTTCTTTTTTGTCTTTGCTAAATCTAGTACATCTAGATCAGCTTTTCAAATTCCTCTTCTAATTGTTTTTCTTTTCCAATTAAGGTTTTAGTTTCCATGTTCCTATTTTTAACTATTTTCTATGTTTTTCCATTTCTATATATTTTCTAGCTTCTTATTCATACTAGTCTTTAGTTTTATTTGTAGTATATTCATATCCTTTGTCTTTACCATGTTGTCCATCTCATTGCATTCCCTTTCTCTATTAATGATTGGTTTTTTGGAATTTCACTTGCTAACTTCTCTTTTGTCTTGCTTTCTTCTACTCATTTTATACTCTCTTTCATTTCCATTCTTTCCTCCTATAAACATCAACTTTTAATTACCTTTTTTCTTTTCTCCCTTTCCTCTCCTACTCTCTCTTCCTTATTAAGTGCGTTATTATGCCTCTTTCTTTTTTGTTAGATCATTATTAATATATATTTTTTCATCATCTAAGTTACTTAATTTCGCTTTTCTTTTCATTATTTCTATTTTTTGTTCGGTATTTTCTAGCTCAATTATGCAAATTTTTCGGCCCTACTTTATAAGCATTTTTGATTTGAGTGTCGATTTTTAATTTTTCTTTCAAAAACTTTTCCGTTTCCTGTTTTATTACTTGTGTATTATTGTTTCTATGGATAGTCCGTGTATTACTATGTTGTTTCTTTTCTTTCTCTTTCAAGTGTTCAAGTCTTTTGGTTGTGTCTTCTTATTTCCATAATATTTCTTTTTACTACCATGTTTTCTTCCCTTAATATTTATTTTCTTTTTTATTTCTACCATTTCTTTAATAAAGTTATTTGTTTATTTTTATTTAGGTTAACGGCTACCGTTAGTTGCTGTAGCATATCTAACACCTCCTATCTAATTTATCCATTTGTTTTTCTTTGATAGCCTGTTGGCGATCTTCCCATCTTCTTGGATTTTGCAAAACTTCTCAATTCTTCGTCACTTCCTCCTATTCCTATCTCTCTTTCTTTCTTTTTTCTCCCTCTGTTGAATCACTATCCGTATTAATACATATATCCAACTTGTCTTTGGTACTTGTCTGACTTTTACATTTACATTTTTACATTTTTTCTTAAATGTTATTTACTTTACGATTATCGGTGCTTATCAGTCCGGGTTGTCAGATAAATTCTTCGGTCACTTGCTTTATTAGCACTTTTTTAATAATTGTTTATTTGCAATTCACTCAGCTAATATATCTCTGTGTTTGTTTGATTCCCTTACTATTTTTAAATTACTTGGTTCTAATTGGGATATTCCGTCTTCTTTACCCAAAATTTATAACACGGTATAACTAATTTAAATTTCTGAAAACTTCACTGCGTGACGGAGCCTATACATTTGGTATTATAAATTACATCCTACTAAATATGTCGTTTACTTTTGACTTTCCTAAGTTAAGCTTATGGAAAAATTAATGTCTCTTACTTATATAATTACATGAAAATTGTATTGAATTTGTTCATATTATTATTCACAGCAGTCAGCTTTCAATAATTTTAGTTCCGTTTAAAAAAAAAACGCAGTGTCTACTTTTTATAGAAAGCAAAATAACTGTCAAATTGTCTTTCAATTATCATTTATTAAATAGCCACTATGGTAAATTGCTTAAAAAAATAATAACGTTGATTTTCCATGTTATTCTGCAGAATTATTTGAAGATTTCCTATGTAATGTAGTTGTTTTTGTAAACTATAGCTTCACCATTAAGCAGCCAAGTGTATGGGATACAATTTGTTTGAGTGTTTTTTTAATTTCACAATTTCTGGATAGGAACAACAAGGAACTGGTTTCATTTGTTGCGAGGTTACAGTTACCACAGCTTCATTTTAAATAAAACTCCGTATATCGATGGAAAACTGTATCCTGCGGTTGTTTATATAAGCTCTTAAAGTCTTCTAATACACAAAATGAATTAAAATATTTATTTTATGTTTCCATTAAAATACACAAATGTTTTCGTGAAAATAAGGAAAAATCTTTTAGAATAAGCTATTATATCATGCTGTATGCACTGTAGAATATAAGATATACACTGAAAATACATTTTTTAACGCTGCATTTTTTTATTTCAGATTCAATGCAAGTTTTGCAAAAAAATCACTTCCTACAACAAGTATATAGAAAAATCGACGGAGCTTTGCTTTTGGTCTCAAACGAAAGAAACTTAGATTGCATTGTAACATTTCAAACGCATTCAATACTTCAGAGATTTATGCTTAGATTCGATTTTCTACAACTAGACTGCAAACGATCATCTTTATATTTAGGATAGGTGCTCATCCTGTCGGAACGTACAAAGTGAGTAACATATCGGATCTTTCAATTCAAATAATCCACAACTCCCTGCTAGTACGGAAATTATTTGGAAATTTCTGCGGTTTTGTTGGCTAGAACGCTTTGCCGCTCTACAGATTTATACCGAAATAATAATGAACGTCGACATTGGTGAATTAATCCACGAATCCCAGAAACAATTCTTCCCAAAGCTATTATGCTAAAATTAAATATATTAACACTGGCACTACGGGGTTTAATCTATTTCTAAAATTGGGGAAATTAAATACCAAACTAATTTAATAATTGTGAAAGTTTCTTTTGTAATTTTTATTTCTGTATTTATATCGTTCTAAACAATGAAAATTTCCAAATTTTGAGTTGGATCAAAACGTGTTTACAAAGGAATTGGCTTATTGGATTTAGGAACAAAACCTCATTTAAATTTAATATAACTTAAAACCGATTAAAATCATTTTAAAAGTATTCTTATTTTTTTATTATTCCTACTATAATGAACTTAGTCACTCCAGGTTAAAAATTAAGAGTGTCATAAGTTTATAAAACTAAACGCCCTGTGGAATTGTTCTATACTTATACTATTTCTTATACTTTATCCTAATCTAAGATCATAATTACATTAACAGCAATCCTTCTCCAAAAGATTTGAAACATTTTCTAAACGTTGCTGAGGCAACTCATTGATTGGAGTAAAAGAGTTTTTGACACAAAACATTAACATTTATACTAAAATTGGTAAATTTTAAATTTTCTGTATTCATTATTAAAACACTTACAAGACAGGCTGATGATTTAAAAAAATACTTATTTCTGAAACTTATAAAAGAAACAGAAGTTGGTTATTAGCTATTTCAGCGGAGAGATAACGAAGCATTGAAATGACTGAGCAGCGTTACGCACTCAAAATTGTCCTTAAAACCGAACTGAAGAAATTGACTATTACTTCTTAGGATCAATTTTCTACATCAACTCTTTCATAATTTCCATTCTGTGAAGAATCTGTTAGAATTCAAACAAGCGTTTCCTCCAGATCTCCACATGGCTCCAATACTAATAAAAACGTCAAAGAACTAATGGAGAATATTGATACGATGTAAAAATTATAGAAATGTGTAAAATACATAGTTTTGGTCAATATTCAAGAATTCAATAATCTATGCAGGTTAACGGCCCTTTGGTTTGATAGACTCACACCCAAACCTTATAAGTATCATTATATACAGTGTGGAACAGCTAAATAGAATTAAATTTAGAATCTGCATTTTAATGCCTTATTTAGAAAATCCTGAGACAAATCAATTCTTTAATTCTAAAATGACCACTTACGCCGTATAAATATCAATACATCTAAATTTAACCCACTTCAGGTGACAGCTGTAACTCCTAAATCTTTAAATTGCAAGTAGGAGTTAGTGATTCTTCATTTTAAAGATCTTTGCATCTCTCTCTTTAAAAAGTACTATTGTCATAAATTTTATTGCAAAGAAATATTATTAACAACAAAAAAAGTAGAAATTATAACACTGACACTGTTTACCGCTGTTACAATGAAATGAAGGTTTCTAGGTAATTTAAATAAAGCTGATAATGGCGAACTTCCCAAATGTTGGGGATTTGTTTTTATCTACTTGCTCGTTTTTGTCGTTCGATTGTCGAGCAAAAAATTGCTATTTGGCGTCTAAAATTCTACTATGTGTGGAGGCAATACATTTTGAACTTCTGATTTATTGTTTTTTTATTTTTATTTCATTATTACGAAAATGACATTGTTTTATTTATTCTTTTATTTTAATAAGGAGGATGTTTGGGCATGGGAAATGGTCCGTCCAAAGCTACTTGCACCAATTTTGATATGTTGTAAGCCATTAACCCTCCCTAACAACTTTGTTAAAAGGTCTTGTGTGGGGCAACCATCCCTGTGACCTCCAGAGGTCAGCAAAGGTCAAGTATTTGGACTTTATAAAAATTGGTCAGGCAGGGTGTCGGTGGGAACCGGGAGATTCAAAGGAACGTGTCCGACTCAATTTTTGAAGTCATCCGATGACTTCTGTGACCCCTAGAGGTTACCAAAGGTCACCAACATAAACTTCACAACAATGGGTCGTATGGGATATCAATGGAATTCAAAAAGTTGAACGGCATATCTCTGGCCACTTTTGTGGTTATCTAATCGAGGTCCATGACCTGTGGAGGTCATCAAAGGTCATCAATATGAACTTCACTAAAATAAGACATGTGGGGTATCAATGAGATTCGGAGGTTGAAAGGAAAGCCTCTTGAATCAATTTCGAGGTCATCCGATTACTTCTGTGACCTCAAAAAGTCAGCAACGGTCGTTATGGAGAACACTAAAAAGTTTATCACTAAAATTAGCACGTCTCTGATCCATTTAGGAGACGATAAAATAATTCGTATGCTCTGACGAATGCAGCAGTGGCAATTAAAATCTTCGCAATAACTATATGTTGAGAAACAAATAATTATCGTATTTCACCTCGATAATTATTTCTACGATATTCCAGATATTTATGGACACGCTATTTTATTAAGAAGCTCCCCACAATTTAGGCATAAGATTTGGTTTAAATACGCTACCACAAATAAAGCACTTCGGCCCATTTAATGGTGCAGCTTTTTTTCTTTCTCTTGACCTCGAACTAGTGTTTGGTCCAGATTCAGTGGTATCCATTCTATCAACAGTATGTTCATAACTTGTTTCCAGTGGGCCAACTGCAAGTTGAGCGGGACTTGCAGAGGAAAGGGCGCTGTCCCCGCCTTCACTTGCCAAACGCCTACTAGAGCAAAGGTTGGCGCCCTTGCTCCCCCCTTGCAAATCAGTTTCCGGCCGGGGAACCGGTAAGCATCCTTCTTCAGGGTGGGTAAGGCCCTGAAGAGGCAACGATGTTGGACTGTCATTAGCCATAACCCGTCGCAACATCACAACTAACTTCCCCCTCAGTGCTGCTCGCTCATCCAGGGCCTCTCATATCGAGGGCTTTATTTACAGCACTGGGGTCCTTCCCAGATACACTTGGCCCAGTTATCATGTGGCGAGATGGTAAAGTGGTCGTTTGATCCTTACCGGGGATTGTGAAGAATTTGCGAAGCAAAGATAGTTTCACTGTAAAGGGTCAGACCGACTTTTTCCAATGAGCAACCATACTTTAGGATAAAAATAAATAAAGGCTGCTATTGATTTGTATTGTATTTTTTATTTTCTACTAAACTCCTATATTTAAATTACATGGAGGCCAGGCTTTATTAACTGTTGACATTCTCTTCGTTTATCAATAGAGCCACTTGTTCATACTAGTAGAAGTAGATTAAAGAGCTAACTTTATTTAAGTTAACTAGGCCTAGTTAGCTTAAGGTTACGATTGTTTACAAGTATTAGCCTTGCATTTACCAGGATCTCCAGGTTTCTATTGTATTTTCTGACCCTACAGGTAACAGAAGTCATCGGATGACCTCCAAAATTATTTTGAGGCTTTCCTTTTAACCTCCAATTTCATTGATACCCCACATGTCTTATTTTAGTGAAGTTCATATTAATGACCTTTGATGACCTCCACAAGTCATGGACTCTATTAGATAACCGGCAAAAATTGGCCAGAGATATTCCGTTCAACTTTTGAATTCCATTGATATCCCATACGACCCATTGTTATGAAGTTCATGTTAGTGATCTTGGTGACCTCTAGAGGTCACGAAAGTTATCGGATGACCTCAAAATTGGTTTGACATTTTCCTTTTGCCTCCCGATTCCACCGACACCCTGCATGACCAATTTTTATAAAGTTCAAATACTTGACCTTTGCTGACCTCTGAGGTCACAGGAATGGTTGCCTCACCTGGACCTTTAGCAAAATTGTTTGGGGGTCAATGGCTACAACATATCTAAAATTGGTGCAAATAGCACGGACCCACCATTTCCTATGCCTAAACATCCTTCTTCTTTCCTACGGTATAGAAACTTAATTTTTTTCCTTGTTAATTTCTAGAATAAAATTTAAAACCATAGCAGTTTTAAAAAGAAATAAATAGACTTTTCAAATGAACATTAGGGGCTTGTTAAAAGGATTGCAGCTGTTACTTGAAGAGGGTTAAAGTTAGGGATGACATTATATGTCGCAAAAAAAACAAAAAAAGAGAATGTGAAATAGTAAAAAAATTCCATTTTCATGTATTTTTTTTACAAAACTTTAATAACCTTGTCCTCTTGCTCTTATAAGAACCTGTAGGCCGTGAGGAAGTATGAGTGTTGCAACATAGTCCTGGCTCATGGCATCCCACTCTTCCAGTAAAGCCTGTTGCAGATCTTCCAAGTCTCTTGAGGCGCTTTCTACGCTACTGTAGCTGCTACTTTAGAAGATCCCATACATGTTCAAACAGATTCAGGTCCTGGCTTCGTGCTGGCCAGTTTATAGTGGGCACTCCAACCTCCAACAGATAATTTTACACTATATGCGCTATGAGCGGGCGGGCATTATCGTGCATAAACAGAAAATCTTCTCCAATAAAAACCGTACCGCATGACGTTAGGCTCTAAAATCTCAGTTATATAACGTAATTTTGATTTCGAAACGTCACCAATTCAGTACGGCCTTCTATAGAAATTCCTCCCTCTCCCATACCATCGCCGAGCTACCACCGAAACTGACGTTTGGGCAAAAATTGCACTAGGCAAATCACTCGCCAAGCCTACGGTATACTGGTACACGTCCATCAGAAGATCATAAACAAAATTGCGACTCATCTGCAAAATGCACACGCCACGCCGCCTTCCTAATTAACATGTGTTTGAGGAAATGCTAAGCAGACAATTTGGTGTTCCCTGGTCAGTAGTGGACCTGAAACTGGAACATGGGTACGCACATTGTTTCACGGAGACAATTTTTTACTGTTTGAACACAAATTCCGACATTTCGGGCAGAATGGAGATTTGTTTTTAGCACTCTTGCGGTACAATGTCTTGTACTCGTAGGGCTTGTATTTGCAGAAAACGATCATCTCTTGCACTTGTGACTCTTTTTAGATTTTGACCAGGCTTTCTGGTATATTGTCCTTGTCTTGTTAAACGTGCTCAAGTACGACTGATAGTCGACTGTTGCACACCCATGATACCAGTTACGTGTTTTTGGGAACTGCCATCCTTTAATAAAACAATTGCTTGGACCGCATCCAAAACAAATTTAACAGGGGGCAAAAGGGATGTTTTACCTTTTTAAATAATCACTAAAATGATTTAAAATAGCGCATCAAAAAAGTTGAAAATTTTACTTTACAATATGTCAAAGACGTTTTGTGTAATAAAAGTAAAACAATTGACGACCCCTTGGTGGTGCGATAATTGTTGTGCGGAGTGAAGGTAAACAATTTCTTAACATAAAAGTTCAAAATGTTCCCATTTACTTCTTCACAATAATACAGTAATATTGGACAGTACCATACTACTCTTCCTCGCATAACTCAGAATCCGTTAATTTTGCATAACTCTAAATCCGTTAATTTTAGAACCAAAGTATATATATATATATATATATATATATATATATATATATATACATACATACATTCTGAAATTAGATTTCAATAGCTTTCAAATGAAATGTCACATGACGTACTCTCTGATCTAAACAAAAACGAAGGGCTGGAGGATGATGATGTCAGGTTCAAAACTTTGTGTCATATCATACTATGTTTAATATAAAATTTGATCTTTTTCTTACAATATAGAAATAGAAAGAGTTAATGGGGGAGGGGAGACACTTGTTCTACCTGCACTGTATAAAACCCACATGCAAAGTTTACAAAATCTGACCGATGACGGTTTTCCTGACATCTATTTATAAGTTATGGAGTAAAAAATCATATAAGTACGTTGTAGGAAAAAATCCACATACGAGGATATATTGAAAAATTCTTAGCCTACTATAGAACCAAACAAAATTTCAATGTCAAAATATTTTATTGATTAACATATTCTTCCTCTTAATTGGATACATTTATTACAGTGAACCTGCAACGTCTCTAGACCTTTTAAAAAAGTTTCTTCTTGCTCTGCAAACCAGACCTCCACAGCTTCTATTACCTCCTTGTTGGAAGAAAATGTACGACCTTTTAAACTTTTTTCAGTTGAGGTAAGAGGTGATAGTCGGACGGAGCCAAATCGGTGAATAAAGGGGGTTTTCTAGTAATTCAAACCCTAAATCACGAATTTTTGCATGGCAACATGAGATTTGTGTGCAGGGGCGTTGTCCTGCAAAAAACAAAACACCTTTGGATAGCTTTCCGCGTCTTTTTCTTTAATATTTTCCCGTAGAGTGGTCAGTAATGTCGAATAGTAATTCTCCAGTTATTGTTCTACCCTTATCCAAAAATCAATCATGATTACTCCATGGCAATCCCAAAAAACTGAAGCAAGAACTTTTCCAGCAGATTTTGGACACGAAACTCTTAGGTCTTGGAGAACCAGAGTGTCGCCATTCCATCGATTGTTGCTTTGTTTCTGGATCGTAGAAATGTACCCAAGTCTCATCCATAGTAACAATTCGGTTTAAGAAGTCTACATCGTTTTCAAATCGAGCACAGATCGAACGCGATGCTTCTACCCTTGCACGCTTTTGGTCAACATTCAAACATTTGGGGATCCATTTTGCAGCAATTTTTCTCATGTCCAAATTGACGTGAACCATATGATGAACGCGTTCGTATGAAATATTCAGTGCTTCAGATATCCGTTTTAGCCCAATTCGACGGTCTGATAAAATCATGTCATGAACTGCATCGATATTTTCGGGGACTGACACAGAAACTGGCCTTCCTGATCGGTCATCATCTTCAATGGAAAATTTACCTCTTTTGAAGCTTGCATTCCAATTTTGACGGTCGCATACGAAGGACATTGATCACCAAGGGTATTAAGCATATCTTCGTAAATCTGCTTACCTCTTAACCCTTTTAAATACAGGTACTTGATGATGGCTCGATACTCCAATTTTTCGATTTTCACAATTTCGGTGGACATCTTTTTCATTTAATTTATTGCGTGACTCTGGTCTAGTCTAACTAGATATCAATACATCCTCGTATAAAATGAAAAATATGCACTTCAAAGCAATTTGTAAAATCGATTTAGAACATTTCAATATCGACAAACATTGGTAAAATGTATCTCAATGTTAAGCCGTTATACGAACACGCTACCTACTACACTACGTCAGTCGATTTTTTCTCTCAACTTTTTCGTGTATTAATCTGGTATTGGTGGATTTTAAAATTCAAAATTTGTGTAGGTTAACGCCCTTTTGGCTACATAGATTATATGCTCAAAATCTAATCCCCATGTACAAAGTTTTATAAAAATCTGACGGGTGGTTCTCTTGGATATCTTGTTTACATACGGACGAACGGCCATCTTATTTTATAAGAAGTGGAGTAAAAAGTATAGATATGGTGTATTATAAATTAAGATCATACAACCACAGAAGATCTAATTTAAACATTCAAAAAAAATTTTCAATTGAAATTCACAGATTTTGAATGGCTTGTTATGAAGTGAAGGAATTTTATACCATATATTTTTTGCAGCATATATTAATTCCATACAGAAATTTTTATATTACTGAAAGCCAACGCTTATTAGGTGTGAAAGACGCTTTGAAATTGAAAATTAAATCTAAAAATTAGAAAGATGTAGATAGCAATAATACAAGCAGTGAGGTAAAATAATTCAATAAGTCAATAAAATGAGGTATTAAATAACGCTCAAGTCGCTTTTCTACAAGATAGTTTTTATTATGTATACCAAAATATGTATTAACTTTATCGACATAGTGTCACGTTTATTAATTTGACTGGATATACCCTATTATTATCGATGTAGCAAATTGCATAACAAATCCTACAGACAGAAACCAATACGCTACAATTTGTCTCTGTAATGCCATCAGTTGACCAATATCTCATTATTGTTGTTTCTACTTTAGAACGCCAATACTTGTTGAGTTTTAAATTTTGTTTCCTTTTTCGTTTTGTAATTAAATTTTTTTTTAAATACAGCCTTCCTTTTTTGTAATTTATTTGCCTTTTTAAACAGATTTTAACATCATTTTTTCTTAATCTTTAACTGCGGATTAAAACATTAATTGTTTTTATCTATACTGAAGCAATTTAGTATTTTTTTTCAATTTTAATCTATAGATGTTTTTGCTGATCATTTTAGTAGTGTATGTAAGATCCTATTAGTGCTACTTCACCACTTTATCTAATGTCGCTGTCAAGTGTATAAAATTGAAATTATTCATGCGATTATGAAACTTAAAAGTCAACCAACATCGGAAAATGACCAAGTGCCTAGCTATCTTCTCAGAGATTGTCGTGAGATGTTTATGGAACCTTTATATTTGATATTAAATTTGAGCCTAAAACTTGTACTTTTCCATCTAGGAGGAAAATTGGTAGAGTGGGTGCTGTGCTTAAAAATGGAGATCCCTCTGATATAAATAACTATAGGCCTATATTCATACTGTCAAATTTAGTTTTAAAAACTTGTATATATAATAAAAATTTATCATCAAATTAAACGTTCTATATCTCCGTATCAGCACGGCTTTGTCGATAAACGCTTGTATTATTTTTCTCAATTTACAGAATCGCTTGATGAACATGTCATATATACTGACTCCAAAGCTTTTGAACTGCATAGATCATAGTATAAATATATAAATGATCATTGCGACAAAACAGATTGTGAACTGTTAATATATGCAAACGTAAAAATGTTTACAATTATTACTTTGATTATTGATTGCATTAAACTGCAGTCTGCGATAAAGAATATATGGCGCTTACTCGCATTCCGCTCTCGCAGCAAACGCATTAACATTAAACAACTAACAGCGCGGTTATTGTAAGTTAAAATAAACTCGTATTCGCAAACTCAACGTAGTTTTTCTCTGATGCAAACCGGCGCCTAGAACTAACCCCCTAGCCGCCACAGTGGTGACCCCGACGTGATGTATTTGATCAGAGAAAGGTCACCGTTCGAAGACTTCACCGCAGAATTCAGAAACAACGGTGCAACGTCTTATCCAGTGACGACCATCATCATATTTTTCGTGATCGTCCTGTTCGCCGCCAAACACTGGTAAGACTCCGACGCACATACGAGTAATGGGAGGTTCTGAATCTAAGGAAGAGATCATCGTGCAGAACGCAAACGGCAGCGCATCTGCCACCCTAAACACCGCCGAAACTCTCCACACAATCACCGTCGTATTATTGGTATTAATCATCATCCGGTTCGCCGCAAAGGACCTCTGCGCATTTCACAAGAGGAAGGTAAACCGCGCGGCCACCAAGCTCCAGGCACAAGCGACAGTGTAATCTTCGAGACGACATCAGATCACACTGGCTGCCGCGAACAAACGAAAAATGGCCCCCACAATCGCAACCGCTTCCGCGAACCTCACGACGCCTACAACGACCCCCGCAATCGAACGCGTAGGCGTACGCATCCCTCCATTTTGGCCGGAAGACCCTCTCATGTGGTTCCTGCAAATCGAAGGCCAATTCGCTTTAGCTGGGATCATCGCGGACGAAACAAAATATAACTACGTGATCGCCAATATAGATACCAAGCATGCCACGGAGGTACGCGACATCCTTCAATCACCGCCGACCGAGGGCAAATACGACACCCTCAAAAGGAACTAGTCAATCGCCTCAGCGCATCGAAATCGCAAAAGATACAGCGATTGCTTGAAGGCGAGGAACTCGGCGACCGCAAGCCATCGCAGTTCCTACGACACCTGAAAACCTCGGTGGGAGCACCATCCCTGACGACTTCCTACGAACCCTATGGCTCAACCGTTTACCGGCAACGATGCAGGCGATTCTGGCAACGCAGACCCACGACGACCTCGATAAATAGCCGTGCTCGCCGACGCCGTAAACGAGACGCTCGCATTCAAAAACGTATATACGTGCGACGCACGAACCCCCGCATGGACGCCGAACCCCGACGCAACAGGCAACCCGCGTTCCGACAATCACGACCACCATCTCGAAGCCGTTCCAATTCGAGAGATCGACATCGAAATTACGACCCCAATAACACTGCCACATGTTGGTACCACCAAGTTTTCAAAGGCCGAGCGAGAAAATGCCGCGAACTGTGTGATTTCCTTCGGGAAACGGACAAGGCAGTCGATAAACGCGGCCAACGACAGCCTCAACATAACCCCGCGCCGCCTCTTCTTGCACGAGCGGGCCACACGACAAAGATTCCTAGTGGACACCGGCGCGGACGTCTCAGTTTTTCCCCGCAAGTTAGTTAACGGACCACGACACAAAACATCATACGAGCTGACAGCAGCGAACGGATCCAACATCGCGACATATGGTTTCATAACCCTCAGCCTCAATTTAGGCTTACGACGATCTTTCACCTGGCGTTTTATAATAGCAGACGTAACGAACCCCATAATCGGAGCCGACTTTCTGCACCACTACGCCTTGCTGGTGGACATCCACAACAATAGGATCACCGACCCGTTAACAAACATATCACGAGCCACTGGAGTGACCTCAGACCACGAACGGCCTACGATACGCGAAATCTCAGGGACGACACCGTTCCACGAAATTCTCAAAGAATTTCCCGAGATCACGAGACCTCGGGCGCACCGCACGTGCCAAAACACGAAACGAAGCATTACATTCGAACCACTCCAGGGCCACCAATAACTTGCAAACCACGCCGCCTTGCACCCGACAAATTGAGGATTGCAAAACATGAATTCCAGTCCATGGTCGACATGGGCATCGCTCGCCCGTCAGACAGCAGTTGGGCATCACCGCTGCACATGGCACCGAAAAACGGCCATGACTGAGGCCTTGCGGAGACTACAGGCCCTCAACGCCCGAACAATCCCTGATCGCTACCCCCGTGCCACACATAGAAGACTTCGCGCAAGGACCTGAGGAAAAACCATATTTTCGACAATAGATTTGGTACGAGCATATCACCAAATCCCAGTTGCAAATGAAGACATTCCGAAAACCGCAATTACGACACCTTTCGGACTGTACGAATTCCCCTTCATGTCTTTCGGACTACGAAACGCCGGCCAGACTTTTCAGCGTTTTATCGACGAGGTAACCTGAGGTTTGGACTACTGTTACACCTACCTCGACGACATACTCGTAGCCTCCACATCCGAAGACGAGCACAAAATCCATTTACGAACACTGTTCACGCGCTTACAGAGGTATGGGATACTCATTAACCCAACGAAATGCCACTTAGGCGTCACGAACGCACGTTTCCTCGGATACCAAGTCTCGAGCAAGGGCACGACACCACCGGCGGACAAAGTGGACGCAATCAGGAATTTCCCCATCGCCGACAACGGCCAAACAATTGAGACAATTTTTGGGCATGATAAATTTCTACAGGAGATTTATACCAGGAATTGCCGAACTGCAGGCACCGCTAAATGACCTGCTCAAACGCAACATTAAAGGCGCAAAACCAATCGAATGGCAGACCAAAGCAAACGAAGCTTGATGCCTGCAAAGAAAGACTGGCACAGGCCACGATGCTCGCACACCCCGAACCCGGAGCAACCCTTGCCATAGTCACTGACGCCTCAAATAACGCAATCGGAGCCGCTCTCCAACAACGCATCGACGACGACTGGGAACCACTCGCATTCTTCTCCAGGAAACTCTCAAGCGCAGAGAGAAAGTACGGGACCTACGACAGAGAATTACTAGCGATCTACCAAGCCATAAAACACTTCAGACACATGGTTGAAGGTAGAGAATTTTCTGTTCGTACGGACCACAAACCCCTGGTATACGCATTCCGCCAAAAGCCGGACAAATGTTCCCCCGCCAATTTCGTCACCTAGATTTTATATCCCAACTTACAACAGACATCCGTCACATCTCGGGCACGGAGAACGTCGTTGCGGACGCGCTATCCCGCATCGAAACAATCGCCACAGCCCCGATCGACTTCGAAAGTCTCGCAAAAGCACAGGCCACGGACAACGATCTGCAAACGCACCTGCGTCTAGGAATTCACCCAACTAAAAAAGTGATTCTCCCCAACACGGACACAGCCGTATACTGCGATCTGTCCACCGCCAACGCCAGACCTTTCGTCCCTACAACCCACCGCCAGCACATTTTCAACACAATGCACAATCTGGCGCACCCGGGAACGAAAGCCACAACAAAGCTCGTCAAACAGCGTTACGTTTGGCCATCCATTGACGCCGATTGCCGACAATGGACACGCGCATGCATACAATGCCAACGATCAAAAGTCACGCGACACGTAAAACACCTTTCGGAACGATAGCGAACCCATCCACACGTTTCGAGCACATTCATATCGACATAGTGGGACCGCTCCCCATATCGCAAGGCAAACGTTACTGCCTCACCTGTGTCGATAGATTTTCACGCTGGCCCGAAGCATACCCAATCGAAAATATCGAAGCCGAAACAATCACGCGCACGTTTTACAACGAATGGATCACACGCTTCGGTGTCCCGCTGCGAATAACCACAGACCAAGGGCGACAATTCGAATCACAACTGTTCAAACAGTTCAACAAACTCCTCGGCACCACACATTTGCGAACAACGGCCTACCACCCGCAATCGAATGGGATGGTGGAGCGTTTCCACCGCCACCTCAAAGCCGCCATCCGTTGCCACGAAACGAAACAGTGGACCGACGTACTACCCACGATTTTACTAGGACTACGAGCAGCATGGAGGGAAGACCTGAACTCATCTGCAGCCGAACTGGTATACGGCGAACCCCTGAGACTCCCTGGCGAATTCCTAGTACCAAAACAAACGCCCACAACGGACCCGATAAATTACATAACGAACCTCAAACGCTACTTCGCAGAATTAAGCCCCACAGCTGGAACAAACCACGCCAAACCAAACACATTCATTTTTAAAGACCTACAAACGGCCCAACAGGTATTCGTTCGACGCGACGCAGTAAAGACGCCACTCGAACAACCGTACGAGGGACCATTCCCGGTTTTAAAACGAGGAGATAAAACCTTAACGTTAAAAATAAGGGATCGCGAAACGACCGTCTCCATCGACCGCACGAAACCAGCCTACGTAGAAGGGAACCACACGCAGACGACGCAAACTTCAAGGACAACCTCGCCCACCACGGATCATCAAGGAGACACCGCCTCCAAACGAACACCACACACCATAACAAAGTCCGGAAAGACACGTTCATTTTCCCAAGCGCCTGCATTAAGCGCGCACGCAAAATAATAAAGCGGCATGGTAAAGCATACGCAAATTAAACATTTTGGCCCACCAGCTCCGTTTTATCGTGGGATTTACCCACTAAGGGGGACCCATATAGGAACTGCATGCACAAGCAATTTCCGCGTCCGTATTTTGCGGAAGTATAAACAAACAAAGAATGCTACGTTCGCAAGGAATTATTGTAACCTTGCAAGCTAAGCATCCCAACACGCCAGACGGTATATAATGAGGCGAACGAGTCAACAGAAGACAGACCCAGAGTACGATACGGCGTAGTAACCAAAGTGACTAGTGCGATCCCAGCAGTTCCGCGTTCCTATATGGCGCTTACTCGCATTCCGCTCTCGCAGCAAACGCATTAACATTAAACAACTAACAGCGCGGTTATTGTAAGTTAAAATAAACTCGTATTCGCAAACTTAACGTAGTTTTTCTCTGATGCAAACCGGCGCCTAGAACTAACCCCTAGCCGCCACAAATATTTTTGAATGGTGCAACTTGTATAAGCTCAAACTAAATGTAAATAAATGCAAAATAATTACATTCTCAAAAAAACCTAGACCGGTATTCTATAGTTACAATATTGGTAATAGTGTCCTTACTCAATGTTACGAAGTAAAAGCCCTTGGCATCTATTTTGATAGTGCATTTCCTTATAATGTTTACGTTTCAAACACAGTGTCATCTGCAAACAAAATGATTGGCTTCATTATACGTAATTGCAAGAAGTTTTCTAACATTAATGCCTTAAAAAGTTTTTTTCTTTATACTCAGTATACTATTGGCGCGGAGTAATAAACCTGTCAGATTATCGAATCTCCCGTATTCCAGTGGCGTAGGTACCTGATACGTGTGGAAAATCATATTTTTAGTAGGTAAATATATTATAATAGTAAAATCTACCTTGATATGAATTATTATGTGGTTTCTTTTATTGTTTCGATCCTTACTTTGTGGAATCTATTTTCATAGTAAATAATTTATTCAGCAATATTCCACCAGTTTATTAAGATACAAATAGATACAAAAACTTTTGTAAACACAGTATTTGAATATAAAATTAAACTCTTAATCGATAAATGACAAATGTGTCGTTTCTCAATTTGTCTATTTTAAATTTTAATTTTATATAGGTACGTATACTGAGTTTTACAAAAGTTATGAATCTATTTGTATCCTATTAAACTGTGGAATATTTAAAAAAATATTTACTATTATGTGGTTTGTTTCTTATTATTACAATTAAGAATCGATATAGCTAAATAAGGTAGTTTTAAAACAATTATTCTTTAGCGTCAAAATGTTTGTTGGATTATCTACCATCAGGTAAAGTGGGGTTGTTAGCGCAGCCATTACGGCAGACGGGTTGTAACGTGTTAAAAGTGGTGCGTTATCTGCTAATACAAAAAATATAATTTTAAATATAAATATGTTCTGCAATGACGGGAATATCAAAATCCACCATTTATAAACTAGTGAGGGAAAGAAAAAATTTGGGACAAGTGCTTCACCCACTTCCATCTCCTGGTCGGCGCCCGATGGAATTAGATGATGCAATGAGGAATTCTGTCCGTAGAAAGGTTCACTCGTTCTACTTACGGAAAGAGATTCCTACAATCGATAAGATTTTACTAGCAGTAAATGAGGATGAAAATCTACCCCAAATGAGTCGTAAAACACTGTGGAAACTTCTTCGCAAGTTGAAGTTTACTTGGGAGAAGATAAATAGAAGATCCGTTTTAATTGAAAACAAGAGGTTATTACATGGAGGAGAAATTATCTTTGGGAAATAAGAAAATATAGGCGTGAAGACAAGCGTATATTCTATTTGGATAAAACCTGGATCAATGCAGGACATACCGTAAAAAAAAACATGGCCTGATAATACCGTTACGAGTGCTCGACAAGGATTTATAGAAGGGCTATCGACAGGATTTCGACCGCCTTCTGGGAAAGGAACACGGTTAATTATTACTCATATTGGGAATAAAGATGGCTTTGTAGATGGTGGTTTGTTAGAATTCGAATCAAAGAAAACTGGCGACTACCACGAAGACATGAATGCTAATGTGTTTGAAGAATATTTTGAGCAGATGCTCGATTTGATACCTTAAGGATCCACAATAGTTATGGACAACGCCAGATACCACTCACGAAGATACGAAAATTTACCTACCAGCGCTTGGAGGAAAGCAAAAATCATAGAGTAGTTATCTGTTAAGAATATAACTTTTGAGGATGACATGGTGAAAAAAGAATTATTGGATATTGTTAAAGTTCATAAGAATAAGTATATACGTCATGTTATTGACGAAATGGCAAAGAATCGGGGCATTGAAGTACTGCGTTTACCACCTTATCATTATGAGCTGAATCCTATAGAGTTGGTTTGGGCTAAAGTAAAGGAGACGTCGCTCGTAACAATACCACTTTTAAACTCGACGAAGTGAAAAACTTCTGGAAAATGCATTAAACAAAGTAACACCTGAAAGATGGAAGAACTGTGTATCTCATGTCGTTAAGGAAGAAGACAAATGTTGGCAACTGGATAACTTAGTAGAGATAACATTGGAACCAATTATTATATCAGTAAACACGCTAGACAGCGATTCTGATTCCGAAATGGAAATTTCAGACAAGGAAGAAAGTTACCAATGACCAAGCATAATGTGCCTGAAACAGTGTTCTACCTCTAAATACCATTTATTGTAACCATGAGTGAGTATTGTCAGTTATTTTTAAATATACCGATTTTACCTACTAATGTCTTGTTATTTAAATGAACATTTTTATGCCTGTTACTTTTATCTATTCATTTGGTAAGTTTCCATGACAACCACATAATTTTATAATTGAGCCCAATTTACTTTTTGATGCCCAAAAATCGGTCCCCGCAAATTAATTGTAATTGTAATAAATGTACTGACGATATCTGCATTACTATTTTATTTTATATTTATGTCATATATTATTTATATGTTATTTATTTTATTTGTATAGTAGATCACATTACAAATTTTACTTCTTACGTATTATATACCATTATTTTTGTATCTTGGTATAATACCCAACATCTACGGCTATGATTCTCGTTTCGTCAGTACCTGGGCTGATGGCAACGTGTTTACACAGATTAAATTATTGTTCTCAGACCCTAGATGGGTCGATAATCTGATCTGAAATCTGCTAAAATTAATGTACAACCATTGCCGAAATAGTCTTTATATGATAAACCCTTAAAAAAACAAACACGCACGCTCATGATTAACTTCAAATTATGAAGTACGAAAAGTTAAAAATACATATCGGTATCGCTGATGATGATAGCTTAGCTATTGAAACACGTGTCCGAGTAAAGTTTTTGATGCAGTTGTTGATGTTTTCTGTTTGTTTGTTACATAAATTCTAAATAAATTAAAATATAGGCTTTTATTTTTTGGAGTCTTGGAGGAACCACTTTACCGCACAGCTAACCATGGTTATTGTTTTTATTTTGAAATTTGAAACTACAAAACTAATTACAATATTTACACTAATGATGTTATTCCAAGTACTAACACACATGAATGAACGCAGGTAAAATTAATTTTTTAAACGTCGGTTTCAATAAATCAAAATATAAGAAATTTCATAAATGAATCATACTAACTAGCTAGTGACGTCAAACTTCCAGTCAAACTGACGTTAAAACAACAACAAAACAAATTAATTATACTTAGCCGTTAATGGTCGCATTTTCGTCATTAATTTACATTTACAAGTCAAAGATATATACTGTGTCATTGCTCCGGTACTCAGAGGTTTAAAGGTAAGCGAGTAGTGGTTCAATAATAAACTATTTAGTGAATAGGTATTTAGTATTTACATGAATGAAACAAAATAGATTAATTCAAATACAAAAAAAATCTTAGCTTTAATCTAACAAATATGGGCGCCACAAATTTTTAAAACAAAAATTTTAAAATCACCTAAATAACTAAATCTAACAAAAAAGCATGATAATGTAACCCTAATTTTAAACAAATTTGTCAACCGACAGTTAATTACGGTCACACGCAAGTTTATAAAAGATTCCAGGTGTGCGTATTTGTAATTAATCACATATATAAAAGTTTTTGATCGCAACACAAATAATAACGATAATGCACTTATCTGTACAAGCGTTGATGCAAGCGGATGCAATCAACATCTTTTCAGCTCCAAAAATTATTCCATACTCTATTATTATATTAAGGCCTTTGCGTATCAAAATTGTATTTAAAAAGTCGATTTTACGCTTACGGGGTTCTATCAATAAAAATTTGGTACTCATACGTTAGTTTAGAACTTTACAAAAACTACTTCCTGACACTGTATATTCTCTAAGATAAACATCGTACTTTTTCTCGTTGTTAAATATTTTAAATTTAAAGATTTTCCTTTTAGTGATTTTTGGTATTTTATGTTATTAATTTCGGTAAGTACCAGAAGAAGAAATCACTGTAGGAAGCAAACGTTACCACAAACAAAACTTGGAATTTCTTTTTTTTTGTTAACATTCGCTACCTTCCATTAAGAGGTCTAGGTGGTGCTTACACGTTCCTGGTAAAATATAAGTTATTATTGACGGAAGAAATATTATTTACACCTTACTCACGTTGAGTACTACAGCCGTAAAAAATTTGAACTATTTCTAAAACCGCAGCTGATTTCATGTGATTTATGTTTTATACTACCGTAAAATGCAGTATACCTGCTATAAAGGATATATAGAGCATTAAAAAGAACACCGCCCAGGACACTTTATTTCTACGAGGTAGTCCGATCCTATTACCCCATCAGGTGTAGCTCTTAAGTAAAAATCGTGACGATCAATAAATTAATCACACTTATCTATTTTATGACCTAGAAATTGTTCAAATTCCTCTTTGGCAATTAATTCGTGGTCGTTCCCGTACATTGTACTTTTTGCTTAAAAACCTTTTCTCATTCATTTTATTGGGATTTTTCAGAATTAGTAGTTTTTCTTATTTTACTAGTTTTCCAAATATGGAAGCTGTTAATCGTTTTGAACGTTCTTGCATTCAAAGAATGCTGTGTTTTTGATCTCTTGTATTTTTTTCAATCTTTAATACTTCAGCATCTGTTTTTTGCAGAGATTCTAAGAACCTTTTTTTGCATAAGCTCATTGTGGGAAATTTATTCTGTTCCGTAATGTTCGTCTGGATCTTTCGATTCAGAATCTTTCCCGAATAAAGTTTGTATAATGTGCAACATTATTCAAAATTTATTCGGATTCCCAAAATATTATTTGCCTGTTCTTTGAGCTATAATGCATGCCGCATCTGAATTAACTTTATACAGTATGACTTTTGCAATGCTCCGACGACGACTACTGTAATTAATGGTATTCCGGTTTCGTCTATTTAATACAGCTAATTTTGCGTTTTCTTTGCCTGCTTGTAATATGATTTTAATATGATCTTTATGTAGCTTGCAGAACAAAACAATTCACAATGAGTAAATGTCAGAATTTGACTGACAAAAAAATTAATAAAGAAAAGTTATTTTTATCTACCTATATATTTTAATGAAATTAATTTACCTTTTTGGTAAACTCGAAGAGTTTTCTACATTCAAAGTACTTGTCTTCCCAAATAAGTTATTATACAATTGGTACCTAAAAGATGTGGTCAATATACTTCATAATATAACCCTATTGCATAATTGTATTAAATAAAAATCGTTTTCTGATCACTGTTTGAACTTACTTACCTTTTACTAACAATCTTCTGTTTTTTCGTCGTCTCGCCAAAGCTAATTTAGATTTGTTTACCCATAGTGTCACTAATACAACAACCGTTTTACACGCTTATAAATTATAACTTGGCAAGTTTGAATGACTAAATGGGTAAACCAAAGTTGTAAAAGGATTATGTCCTACCCCAGGTATATTTCCTTTAACCCACTACCTATCCTTTGTTAAACAGACATACGGAGCAAAATTATGGGGATGGAAAGAATGGATGGAGCTGGAAAAAATTCAAAAAAATATTGGAAGTGGACATTAGGATTAAAAAAGAGAAACAGCAGGATACATCGTGGAGGAGGAAGCCAAGACGGAAGAAATAAGGACATAGACAGATAGAAGGGCAATGAGATATGAGGAGAAGATTTAAATCAAGGTAAAGAAGAAGAAGAAAGAAAGTTATATTACGAAAGATGGCGGTACGCAGAAACGAGCTAACAAGAATAAAGAAGGGAGGTCGGTAGGAGCAGAAATAGTAAGAAGGGATGTGAATTTGCAGGCGCTGGAAAGAGCGGGAAGATTAAAGAACAGAGTACAATGGGAAATATTGGAGAACAAGTACAGAGGGAAAATCAAGATATATAACTGGAGGAAGTAGATTAAGAGAAAAAAGAATTATAACAAAGTTTAGGGTAGGAAATGAGGAAAGGAAAAACGAATATTCATTTATTTTATTTATTTAATCGTATGGTATGTACATTTTAAATATTGTATTGTGATGTAAGTGTTATGTATGGTGCCCCAGAAAATCAGTATAAACCTTTACAGTGTGGTAAAACCGTGTACAATTGTGGATTATTCATTAAAAGACGAGGATAGAAAATGTGGGGAAGGGTGGGGAGAACTTAGAACCCATAAGTAAGGAATGTGCAGAGCTGAGGAAAGAGGAAAGAGAGCCACGAGAGCTGCTGAGGGAAAGAGGGGAAAGGATCGAGAAGATGAAAGAGGAAATAAAAAGAAAAGAAGCAACGGAAAAAAGAAAAAGAAACATAATCAAGATATAGAACATGGTTAAAGTAGAAGAAAAGGAAGGATAAGAAGGTAGTTATGCAAAGGAAAGGACAGAAGTGAAGGGAAAAAATCAAATTATAATTTCATTTAATATAGTTTGTTTGGGAAAAACTTGATGGATGTCTAATGTATGTAAGGAGAAAAAATCGAATTCTTCGTTTATTGTAAAAACAAATAAACACATTGATTGATTGATATAAACATATCCCATAAGACAACCATTAGACCTTTATGGAGATTAAATTAATTTGATTTTTTTAAATGTGTAGATTTACATTACATTTACATTTGTTGTTCAAAATTATTTGTAAAATGATTAAAACAAGCCTATTCCAAAAAGAATTAATCCTACAGAGTTGCAGAGCTAGAATCCATTACTTTACTTTCTACATGTTTAAAAACCTTAGAAAATATCATTAAAAAAAACAACTAAAAATTTATATAGAAAGTGGAACATATTACCGAAAACACAAGTCAGAATTCAGAAAGCATTAGTAGCACTGAATCGGGCTTATAAATGATATTAAATGGTATATATCAAATTCTGGATAGAAATTTGTTAACCTACTAGTACTTCTAGACTATTCGAAAGCGTTTGACACAATAACCATGACCTCTTATTATCTATATTAAATTTATTGGACTAGATGACATTGCTTTTTCAAACATCACTGAAACAAAGACTACAAATAGATAGTGAAGTATCGCATCCATTACAATTACTATGTGGAATTACCTCAAAGGTCAATTCTAGTCTCTACTATATGGAATTTATACATCTCGATTACCTACTGACGTTAAATATTGTTTATGCCATCACTATGCAGATGATGCACAAATACTTATACATATACCTTTTCTATTTACCGATGCTCAAGGGCTTGTCAACAATTAAATTCCGACAAATAATCACATCAGTTTTCAATTTAAAACATTTGTTAGAGATTAATCTTTCCAAATCGTAAATGATTCTATTCGGACCCCAAATGTTTTAAATTCTAATAACAACATAAACACAGCCCAAAAACAACTTACTTTTCTCTGTTTCTGCTAAAAACCTAGGCGTTATCATTGACAAAGTGAACTTACCTATAACCAATATATAAACAGTTGCTTACAAAAGCTTACAGTTCTTTAAAAAGATATATACATATATATATGCTCTGGCCAGAACAATATTTCTCAAAAGTAAAAAAATGGCTCATGAGTCGATGGTTCATGCTATGAACTTCAATTGTTGTACGTCTCTACTCTTCATTCTTAAATTCTAGCAAAAAAAAATACAGAAACTGCAAAATTCTTGCATTGGATTGATATACAGTGACCAGGCAAAGAGTTTGCAGCAAAGTCTTGCCTTAAAAAACAATGTTTTTGTTTTTTACCGTCCATTAATAGATTAATAAATAAAATTACTAGATTGAGAATTTTATTTGTTAGTTTAATCTTGTGTTTTATGCAAGTTAAACGCAAACAATTTTGTTTTCTCAATAGTGTTCCTGAAAAAAAAATACCGTAAAACCGATATTTTTGAAAGTTTTTTTTTTGAAAACGTTTGCAGATAGACGTATAATCTAATTCTGAACCAACTTTCTTTGGGTGATTTTCAAGATCCTGTTCATCGAATCACTTTTTTCATGGTATTTACAAAAATCTTAATTTGCCACAATGATTGTGGTTCACATGACATTGTGTCAAAATGCCTTTTTGGTCATTCGGATATGTGAATTAATCTTGCCAAAAGAAATTTTGACATTCAAATCTACACAAAGATTTTTCCATCTGATGCAAATTCTTGTCGGTCACTGTATATATAGGTGTCATTGATGGTCGATCGTGCGTTAGACGTTTATGGAAAACGGAGCATAGGAGTAATTAAAAAATTTGGGTATTGCCAAACATAGACACGATCTATCTTTCTAAAATATTTCCATTTTGGCGGCGTAGCCGCTTCTACTCAAAAGTAATAACAACTTGTTAATTTTAAATGAAACACTCTATATATTATTTAATTTTTAGAATTGCAATTTTTACTGATAATTTTTTCTGATTAGTTCCCTATACCTATCTACACCGATTTTCGAAATAATAATTATTTTAGGTTATTTATTTTCAAAATATGATCCCACCAAAATTTAAACTTAGCTGCTATTTGAACCCACATAATGCTGAAATTTTAGATGCAGTTTGCTAAAGTTTTGTATGTAACAGCTACCTAAATAAATTTATTTTATTTTATACATGGCGGGTTAAAATTAATGATTTTGACGTGACATACAATAAAGATCCAAACTTTATTTTTTCAAATAGAATACCTTGTATATTATTTAAAATTCTTATAGACAATTAAAATTCCCTTAAGTTGTTATAGCATAGTGGTATAGCTAACTCGTCAACTTTTCGAAATAATCGCAATAATTATTAAAAATCACATTGTCTTCACATAATTTGTATTAGTTAGCCATGGAACGCCATGTGATTAGACAATTGCTCAATTATTTACTGTGTTTGACAAACGTCGAAGTTTTGAGATTGTGATTGTGATTTACTACTTAATACTTCATTCAAAAACAAATTACAATGTAGCAAAATAATTACTCGCATGAAGTTTTGATAAATCAAATCAAATCAAATCGACATCGGAACGTTCGGGTTTAATGGGTAACATTATTATTTTTCTTATAGTTCAGTAATAAATATAAATAAACTATTAATTTAATTCATCTACTGCTGAGAACAATTTTTCTTTTGACTGTCCTTGCTAACTTTTTTTTTTTTGCGTTCTTTACAGCTTGTTTGTTTGTCTGTTTTTTCTTTTAGTTCCAAAATATTTGGAGTTGTGTTTAAAAACCAGTTTTTTCACGTTTTCGTGTTTTTGCAGGTTCACGCTTGGCAACTACAGGTACTGGTGATAACTCAGAAATGCTGTATTTTAGCTTTTTGAACAAGATAATCCGCATCGCTTAGATCCTTTTATGATATATTTTTATGTTCCAGAGAGACAAAGGGATTTTTTGTAATGGAGACCGTGGATTATTTTCAGGTTCAGGTACTGGTTTTTGTAAGGGTTTGTCGGTTGTTAGTGCAGGTGAAACATCAGTTTTCAAAAATATTTGAATTGAATAGGCATATTACCGTTTCCTAAAAGCGTTATTGGCATTAGCCGGTGTAGCACTTTTTAAAAGCTTTTTAAACAGACCAGCTATTGGAAAGTCTAATTCTACCGGTATTTTGTCTTAGCCATGTTTGTCTTTTCCTGATTAAAGTATGTTTGTAAAGGCCCAAAAAAGCCAACATATAGCGGCTGAACTCGTTGTTTGCAATGTGCAGGGAAGCAAAAACATTACAATTCCGTTGCTTTTTGCGTATGGATTAAAACTTCTAATGTTTTGTGGCTACCATGACCATCTAACAACAATAGTATTTTATTGTCCAGAGAAGCTTTAGTATGGTGCACGAAGTGTTGAAGCCATTAAAAAAATTTCCCCGTCATCCATCCTTTTTCTTGACAGAATGCTTTGCTTCCTGGTGGCGCACTTTCATTAGTTCATTTTAAATCTTTTCTCCCAAAAATAAAAACTGAGGGTATAAAAGTTCCAATGGCATTCATTGCACACCACCGTTGTATGCTTTCCCCGTTCAGCACTGCTAAGCGTACCAACCTGTTTACGCCCCTTAGTGGTAAAAATTTTTTTCGGTCTTTTTTGTACGGTGTTTAAACCACTCTCATCGACATTATATATATTCTGCGGTAAAAAGTCGTACTGTTGTAAAACAGCTTCTAATGCTGTAAAATAAGCCTTAATATTGTTTTCATTAAAAGCATGTGCTCGAGCATAGGATGTATTTTCTGGCACCCTCAGGAATATTGTTGGATTTCTTTTTAAAACCTAATTCATTTTTTTCCCGCCATCATTTTGTCCTCATTAAATGTATGTTTCATACTAGATTTTTTCTGCTATTTCGTATACTAGTTTCCTTACATCCTTTGTAGTCAAGCCAAAAAATCTTGTTTCCATGTCTACAATGTGATTCACAAGATTTGTTTCAATTTCTTGATTTAAAACGGTTCTACGACCGCCTAAATCCCTCTTTGAGCTGTCATCCTTCGGACACCTTCTACGTAAGGTAGTAGCTGGAACTCCGTAAGTATTAGCGCTAATTGCCACCTGTCGTTTTTTTATGTTTCATATCTGAAAGAAAATCTTAAATTGTCTAAATTTATAAACACACTTATAGACTTGTTGTAAACGAATTTAAAACAGAGAACATTCCGCAATAATTAGTAGTTCCTATGATAGCATACCTATGCCATCATTGGAAACACTTGTGCATGCCATCATTGGAAACGCACAATATTCTGGTTGAGTCGCGAAAAAATGCCATTTACATGAACATAACATGTGAATTGAACACATGAGTGCATGAAAACGTTTATTTTGTTAATACAAATACCGCGTTCAAATCTGATACATATTTATGTGAAATTTTTACGAGTATAAAATATGTAATGTTTACTTGAACACTTACCTAAATCTTAATTATTATTTAAAAAAACACCAAAAGCTTTTGAGAACACTGAATCTTCACCGTAGCTGTTAAAACATATAACTGACCTTGTAGAGATTCGAGATGGAGCAGTGTTGTTACACTGTTTAAAAATAAAGGGTATATGCCATCATCGGCTCTATGCCATCATAAGCGACCTTCCTTAATAATGGTTTATATAAATTTGACATAAACAGGACAAAATACGGAAAACACAAACAGATGAGAGCGACACACCAGACGCAGTGTTTAATGGGTATAATAATATGTGAATTTTATGTCATTATAGATACAATTGTTGGAGAATTAATAAAACAAAAAAAATGCTTTTAGTATAATATCTAAAATTTTGGATTCTTATGTAATTTGATTAATCTGGAAGGTAATGTTATTGTTGAGAATGCAAAAAATTTAAGATCTCAGTATCCACAAGATTTAGATGAAATGTTTAGCCAAGAATGCTTTCAATTTAAATATTTTATTAAAAGTTTCTTTCGGAAAATTTTAAAATTGCTGAAATGCTCACATTAATTGGCAAAGAAAAAGTAGTTTCCACGTTTACCAATATGGACATTACTTTGTGCATGTTTACCAGCAACAAACTGTGCTGGTGAAAGACCTTTTAGACTCTCAAGAGTCCAAAACTTTTAAACAATTTGGGACAGGAAAATAGTAGATTTGTTTATTTTGGCAATTGAATCTGGCCTTATTCCAAATTTTTGCTTTGATGATAATATCCAAGAATTTTCTTCAACAAAGTTTCAAAAGATCACTTTTTAAATTTTATATCTCAATTATTTTTAAATGTCTATATTTTATTTTTGATTTTATTGTTTGCACATGTGATAAATTGTAATGTGTAAACGTCAATATACGTTTACGAACTCCTGACAGGTTTGGGGACCTTTGTGGTTTTGTTTTAATAATAAATTATTTTGTTGTTTTTTGTATTCGTTTTTATTTCAAATTAGTTTTAAATAATTTTCCAAAACGTTTCTAAATTAGAAGCGTCAAATACTGTGTACTAAATATGTACTTAATTGAAAGGGGCTCCCGGGGACTCCTTATAATTTGTGGCCTAGGGCGCTTAACTTGGTTAATCCGCCGCTGCATGGAATTGTGAATCGTGTGTGTTAATAATAATTTGTATGTATCTATTTTCTTAGTCCGTCTAATGTTCAAGTAATCAATCTTTGGTATTGAAATTTAGTTTTTCGAAGATCGTAAATTTGTGATTCGTTTTAAGTTATAAAGGTTAAGTGGTAGAGCAGCAACCATCCTAGGAGACTGAACTTTGCATTTTGATTGCAGTTTTTTATGTACGTATTTTCTACAATTTGCATTTTTGTAAATATGTTATTAACAAACTTCAATAAAGACTTATTTTTATTATTATTATTATTTATTTTAAATAACACACCTTGTATATTTTTATGTCTATTTATTCAAAATATTATTCTACATCAATCTGTACTAGCATTCCTATAGCTACCTCTTGTCTGTTTAGAACAAATTGAAATTAAAGTATTAAATATTATTTTCATTTTGATTTTACAATGCATTTTTTTTATTCCCTGAAATGAACTAAACAAGAACATTTCAAAATAATATAATTATTGTATTAAAAAC
This sequence comes from Abscondita cerata, assembly GCA_030710515.1. Lineage (NCBI taxonomy): Eukaryota > Metazoa > Arthropoda > Insecta > Coleoptera > Lampyridae > Abscondita > Abscondita cerata. Next base: position 85,419 of record JALBCR010001901.1, read on the forward strand.
AAAGAAATAGTACATTACATACCGAGGCGGAAAGTATTCCATTCTTATTTTGAAAGAAATAGAGTTCACCGAGAGCTAGAAGCCTCGAGGTAAACTCTTCTCGAGAAACAGGAATGGAACTTTTGCCGAGGTTTTATCTCTCTTTTTTCACAATTAGTTATTTAAAAATTAATAAAATTTATTATCATGTTATCGTTTATTTCGGCAAAATTAGAAGGCAATGCACGATTGTCATTTTTTTTATAAAATTTGCGTTTGCTTAGTTAATACAACTGAAAAAAATGTCAAATAGTGAAATTGAGTGTACTCCCCCGGATCTGCGGCAATCCGCGCAAAAATTAACATTAGATCTTTGGTGCTCTAAGAAGGAGGTGAAATTACACTTCCGAAAGTGTTCTGTTAGGTATTTTGGTGATATGGCTAAAACTAAAAAACCATCCTCCATGTGGTCTCAGAACTATATGCTCAAAAGTACTATTAATTTAAAGGAGAATGTTGATATTCTCAAAATATTGCAAATTAATAGCATATTTAAAAAAAACAAAATCTGGGATATCAACCTAAAAATCAAGCACATTTTCTAGGAAAATATTGAATTTTTTTTAAAAAACGCACCGTTTGAGTTTTTGCCATGTAAAGTATGAATCGTAGGTATTCATTTTTTATCTTTTTCATTATTTTCAATATTTTAGACTGCTTTAGTTAATGGTATCTCAGGCGCATGCAGAAGTGATGAACTGTTCAAAATGAAAACAGGAGATATAAACCTTCAAGAAGAAAGAGCTATTATCATTATTCCAAATACAAGAATCTACCAGCCGAGATCGTGTTTGTCGTGATTGATACTGAATGACTTGCAATTCTAAAACTTTACATTAATCTACGTAATAATGTTGAGGGTGATCGATTCTTCTTGCAAATGAAATACGGCAAATAGACAAAACAACCCTATGGTCATAACTCCATTGAGCTGTTTCTTAAAAAAATTGCATCTTATTTAAAACTAAGTGACGTAAATACATACACTGGCCACTGTTTTCGCCGCACAGCAGCAACTATATTTGCTAATAGTGGAGGAAATATCCTTAATTTAAAAAAAAATTGGGAGGTTGGAAGTCGAGTATGGTGGCTGAAGGTTACGTAAGCTGTTCCTTACTGATGGGCAATTAAAAATTGCTAGCATGCTTTCTACTAAAAGATTCTGTATCTGTAGAAAATATGCCCGACATATCTGTCCATCAACTCAACAGTTTCCTTTCTCCAAAGAAGAGTTGCACCAAGTCATTTCCCTTCACGTCGAAAGTCACGACAATTCTACAATTAATATTTATTTTAGTAAATTATTATTATTACAAGACTAAATGTTTTGTTATTGTTTTTCTGTTAGGTTGTTCTGTCGTTTTATGCTTTTTGTAAACTTTAGTAGTACCTACATATTGCTGTGGTTTATGCAATATTATTTTTAAAAAGTTTAATTGGAGTCATGAGACTCTGTTCCACCTAATCTCAAGGCTAAGGTTCGTTTTATTAAAAGATTGAATTGATCAAATGATAAACTTTACTAATACACACATTATTTTTTACATACAGAATCAAAATCTAAAACTAAAAATGCGCTCGGGTGCAAATATGATATAAACAAAATAGTTTCGATACGCTCTTATTTTATATAAACAAACTAACTTTAGTTCTATTTTCTTGTTGGAGCATTATAATCAACGGTTGGAGCCTTGTTGACGGTGAAAAATTTGGTGTATGTTCACATCAGCCCATTGGTTAGGTTGATCTCGTGTACACTCAATTCTCACGTTTTTATCCTAAGTTCATTACTTCCACATGTTTACTTTGTTTAAATTTTATTATTGTTCACGACCGTCCCATTATGTTTTTCAAATCCGACTCTTATTAAATTTTATTTATTATTATTCATGACCGTCTTATTTCGTTGTTAAATTTCGACTCTCTGATTTTTTTTAACTTTTCCCCACTTTACTTTGCAAGTCAATCTGTCCTTCAAAATTGTTTGTCACCTGCCACTGTTTCTCACACAATATGCACTGTTAAATAGTAATGCAGAATAAAACGTTTCATCGTTATTTGCAGAAATTTTTATAACCCACGTGTTGATTACATTCAGTCCGGTGCCTTTAAGTATAGACGCTAGTCAGCACTAATGATCACGTACTGTTCCGAGATTATTTCATCGAACAGAAATGCAAATTATAAACCATCACTTAATTTAATTTTATCTTAATTTATACGCGTACAAACATTTTATTGTAACTGAATGAAATCTTATCTTTACGAATACTTTAATTAATTTCTTGAATAAATTCACGTCAATTTCTAGAAATCCAAATCAATTTTGAAATCTTATTTTACTTGTCAATTTTAATGGAAATTCTCACTATGAATTTTACTTATTTTTCATTTCAATAAAAACCAATTTCTATTATTTATAATATACCATTTCCACTGCAATATATACTTAATTTGTGTTTATAATTGAATCTTAAACTAATTTTGCCCATGTTTAACCTAGCACGTAAAATTTTTTATGGTTTTAAGACATAAGGGTATAAAAAAACCACAATTTAAAAAAAGGAGTTATCATATGATTTTATTTGAGTTGTCATTTTTATCAAACTAAAAACACCAATATTACTATTAATAAACAATCTTAGATCGTCCACACACGAATACTGAAAGAAACCTATTAGTAATACGAATTAGTAACCAGTCACTTCTATGTAATTAAATAAAACGTCACCCATGGAGCTATTGATATCATTACGAATTTATAATTCATAGAAATCAGTTAGTTACTAGTCACTAAGCAGACACATGTTATGTCACCAAGCAGTTTCAATTTTAATTTTCCAAGATCAGCTATCAAAGACTGTTCTTAATGAAGGAAGTTCCAACTTGTTTAGTTTCTTTTCAGTAGCTTTGTATGAAGATGGCCTTAGTCGTTAACATTTCTCATACCCCACATGTCACTAGCCGAATTAAAGAGTAACTCCATGTTGAACTTGAGGAGAATACGATTGCACGTTTTCTTAATCTACCTGCACGAAATAGTATAAATAATATGCTCGTCTGCTTCATGATTCATTTAAAACAGTGCAATTTTTGACGAAGTTGAAAAATCGATTAGGCTTTTCAAAATATATATATATATATATATTATATATATATATATATATATATATATATATATTGTTCTGAAGGTTTAATTGGCATCCGTTCCCAAACAGCAAAGATTGCATCCATGTATAATACACAGTATACATATAAAAGTCAAGTTGGCATTCGATGCGACTAACGGTAACAACGGCATCCGTATTAAAACGTTTTTGATGTTGGACTCTGTATTTAAGTTTTAAATCATCCTTCGGTATAACAACAGAGTCATCTACAGTGTTGCCGATCTTCTTACCTTGTGTATTATTTTAAAAGATATTGCTTCTTATCTCCCTTAGTTTCACGTAAAATTTGCAATGGTTTAGAAGAATATAAAATTATGGAACCACACTATAAATTTTAAAAAATTTACGTAATACGTAATGCGCCATTTACTTGATCTCGAAATGTAGTAAATACAAAGACACCAATAAATAAATGTTAGTTAATAATAATGAACGAAAACATTCTTCTTATTCCTTACATACTATCTGCAACCCTTATGATTTTCTTTTTCATTTGTTCTGTTACATCACTTCTTTCCTTTAACTTCCTTATCCACTCAATCCCTCCACCCTTTTTCCCAACAGCTCCAGTCTCCCATTCCTACCTCATGTGTTTTAAGTTCTCCCACAATTCCTTACACAATCTTATCTTTTCTGTGTTCGTCAATTAAACTATACCTATTTTCTATTCTTTCATTATCTACCCTAAATTTTTCTCTCATTCTCTTCTCTCTAATCATTTGTTTCCAATTGTACAGCTTGGTACTTTCTATTGCACTTCCGTTTTTGTTGTTACTACTCTTTCTTGCGCTTGTGAATTCTGAGCCTTACTTTCATCTCCTCATCCACACTTTTCCCGTCTCGCCTTATTTTTTATCTCCTCCCTCGCGTATCGCCTTCTTTATTACTACGTCTGACTTTTCCTCTTCTCCATATTTTACTTTTTATGATTTTTTCTTTATAACATTTATATAATATTTCCTCCTCTCTCCTCCTTTCAATCTGTTTCTCATAACCCATCGCCTTTCTTCCTATCTGCGTTCTTAATTCTCTATATTTACTTATTTCTTCATTATGTACCCTACCGCCTATCTTTGCTATCCTAGAGTTTACTTCCAGTATTTCTCTTCATTCCTTTCTCACACCTCTGACTATCTTCTTTTCTCTCGTTCTTCTCTAAAATTGTTACCCTTAACCTCTACACCTGTCTTACTATCATGTTTCCATTCTGCTCCATTTCCTTGATGTACTCTCTTACATTTCTTCTTTTGCTACAATAATTTTACCTTTCTTTCTCTTTCAAAGAATTCTAAAATTGTCCTCTCCATTTTCTTGACAATCCTAAATTTGCTTCACTCACATACTTTCCTGTATATTTTCCCTTCTCGCTATTTATTTAATGATCCCACTACCCTTTCTCCTCCACCGTAGACCCTACTATGATTTCTAACTCTTTTTCATTGACCTTATGGAAATAAAATGCGCATAAAAAACCGCCTTGTTTTGTACTTCGGGTACGCTCGTATCATACTGCCGACCATCATCATTCATTTTTCTCAGTCGTATTAATTATGTTCCTATAAATTATTTAACCATTTCAGGAACGTCAGAGAGTAATGCATTACTAATAATATTTTGAGTGAAATCAGGGGAAATACGAGCGTACCCGAACAACAAGGCTAGGCGGTTTTGTGCGCATTTTGTTTCCATAGGGTTACATATCTTAATGTATTTAATAATCAATGCTGTTATATAATGAATCACCGACTTCCTCATCCCTGCTACCAACGTTAACTTCCCGCTTCCTTTCATCCTTCATATTACCATTCATTATCGTCCATCGTCTTTTTTAGATAATTCAACTTTTCCTTGTCAGTTTATTATCTTGTTTTTTGTTTTTGTTTTATTTTCCGTTCCATTTATCATTATCCCTCCTTCTTCTCCTATTCTCGCTTTAATATTCTCTACTATTATTATTTTCCGTTTTTCCCTATCTTCCACAACTTTTTTCATTTTCCCTCAGTTGTGTCCTACTTCTTTCTCCTCTCCATCTTTAAGTTCAATTTCATTATCCCTTCTATATTTTTATCCCTCCCTCTTTCCTCTATTTTTACCACTATCTATTATACTTATTACCTCTTTTACCTTCCCTTTATTCTCATTGTTTCCGCGTGTTTTACTTGCAATATTAACTAATTAGGTATCCTATCTTTTAATCATCCCACTATTTCTCTTCTCACGTTTCTACTACATATCTCCAAAATATCTTTTCTTTGATTTTTTATACCTGCCACATTCCTGTAAATTATCATATTTTTATCCCTCTTATAACCTCTATCTTCATCTCCCTTATTTTTTTTTGTTCGCTTTCCTGCCTTTTTCAGTTTCTTGCTGTCCACTTCTCCAACGATCTGTCCCTAACGGTCCGTCTTCATTCCTCCTCTTCAATCTACATTTTCTTGAATCGTATGTTTCTTTTCCTTGTATCTCCACGTTTTCTTGTTTTATCTTTTGTTTAACCTTGTTATCATTCTTATTCATATCTTCATCAACTCAAACTTTATTGATGCTGTTTAATTTCCGCATTCTTAGTTCAAAATAAATCAGAAATAACTATTAAAAGTTTGATTACTTCTAGAATTACCGTAAACAAACACCAGAACACGTCCACGGAGGCGGGGAGCCGAGAATACCTACAAAGATACTACATTGTCAGCCACTATTCTTCTCGAACCTTAAGCACCTTCATAAGAAGCAGTGAATTTGAACTTGTAAATTCCATAATTTGTGAAACAGTTTTGTGAAACAATATTTACAAACAAAATTAATATCTTAAAACATTCCTTGCACTTCTTTTTAAATACTAATTAAAGTTTAATTAATAAACGTTTTGAACTTTGTATTTGTAAAACGATCAAAAGCTCACAGATAAAAACATTCCGAAATCTGAGTTTCAGTCACACGTATTTGAAAAGTTACAAGTAACTCGAACTGTTGATCTACTTTAATGATTCGTTATTTAGTAGTGCTTCGGTGAGTCTTTTACGTTCGCTTTTGATTGTTTTACAAATAGGAAGTGCAAAAACAGTTATTAACTGTATGTCCAAAACAACGTTATTTATTTAAAATAATTAAAAATAAAACTTTGTAGAAATACATTTTCGACAAACGAAACACTTTGATCAATTGGATTTTAATGCCGAACAAAGCTTGTGAACCATGAAGAGGAGAAAACTGTTATTGAAAACAAAACTATTTCAGATACATTTATTTCGCAAAAATGAACAAACTAATTTTTTTCAAATTCAACAACTATTAATGACTTAGGTATGTAAAATAAAAATTAATTGCAATTTCTATCAGACCACAAAAAGTTAAGTAATAGTTAGGTACTGTACTGATAGATAATATACAATTTTAACACTTTAAATTCTTAACAAAACTTTACAAAACCTTAACAATTTTAAGATTATTTTTATTATATTGATTACAAACGTATATTTTAATTACAGGCCACGTTTTATTTTCAAAATTTCTGGATATTTTGCCTTGAATTGATTGACTTCGTCTTTCTTGGGCGGGATTTTGTTTTTATGTGGTTTTTGAAAGCTTTTTCTGTTAATTGCTTTTGTTCTGTTGTCCATCTAACTTTAACGTTTTTCTTTTCTTTGTGTATATATTGCTTGGTTCATTTTTCTTTCTTGCCCTGCATTTACTACAGTCTTGTTTTCACATTTATTATGTTCATGTTTTTCACTTTCATTTGCAAAATCGGTGTTGATATCAAATTCATCATCAGTGTTGTCTTCAACAGCTTCATCTACGATTTGGTCCAACTCAATGTCGTCTAACTTTTTACCTTTAAATTTACCAAAAATCTCATTTTTGGATAGATAGTAGTTTGCTAACCTTTGCAGTTTGATAAATATTATCAGGTAAACGATAAAACTCGGAATGTGTTTTTGGGTATGCCCCATAAACGATGCCAGTTGTTCCAAGTCATTCTTGTTCATTTTAAATATTTGGGTTATAGTTGCCAGATGTTTCCTTAATCGAGTAGATGTCAGTAATGATGCTCTTTTCTTATCAGGTATAGCCAAACTTGAATGCTTTCTTAGCACGTTATAACCTGAAATAGGATTGTCTGTGTTAGGTAAACCAAACAGGTATATGTTGTTATCTAAATTAAATTTGGGTCTTAGTTCAATTAAAAGTTTAGAGCAGTTACAATATCTTTTCAAATAAAACTGGAACCCCTCTTCCTCTTTTTCCTCTTATAACTATACGCTTTAGTTGCTTATACAAAATTATTTCCGACGTTGAAAGAGCTTTTTCAAATTCCGATGACGATATATTATCGTAATTTTGTAAATATGCCTCTAATGTCATCCTTTGCAATTCTCCAACTCTCCTTTTGTTAAAAATCATAAGGCTGCAAAAGACAACTTCTGTCAAGACTTTGAAATCTTTTTTGTCGATTTCATTAGCTTGTAAGTTTTTCATAGTAATTTGAATAATGTTTTGAAGATACGTGTCGAAAATCTGAAATTATAACAAATTAGTAACAGTAGATGTACATCAAGTACAACAAGACTTGCCTTTATGTCCTCTGTTAATGGTATAAGACTTGGTTTATTGAATTTGTTATTAGCCAAGTTTTGACTTGCTTCTGTTGAAATTTGATACGCCCAGTCAGTTTCAATAAGATGCGTTAAGGCTTTAAGGTGTTCTTGTTTTTCTTTACACGGATTCTGCTTCTGAATTTCAATTGAATGGGCGGCATTGATAGCACGTTTAAGTAAAGTGCCCATTTGTAAAGCACATGAAGGGGACATGTAACTTGAACAGTTAGAATCATATCCAGAAACAACTTTAGTTGCGTTGACTATGGTTTTAAATTTGGAAGGTAGTAAAATTTGCTCCAAAGTTAGTTTTAAATTTTTCTCGTTCTTCCTTACTTCGATTAGTACACGAGCTAATCTTCTCATGTTTCTTTTCGCTACAACTATGAGATGTTTCTCTTTATGACTAATTAAGTACCTTCTTGCCACTTCACATATTATTTTGTCCGTTTTTGCGACGAATGATATTTGATCAGCTCTTAGTTTTTGTAGTAATCCACTAACCTTCAGCGGGTCATTGGGACCGAAAGGACCTGCCATTATATTTTGACCTTCTACTTGAGATTTGATAGGTTTCGCTGGATCTGGATTAAAATAACATTTCTTCACGTGCCTTCTTAGACTTTTGTGTGAGTAATAACCTTTGCAATATTTACATACAATATAGTCTGGTAAATGAATTTCCGATTTATTCAATACCGGAACAACGTTCGTAGAAACAAAATCTCCTTCTCGGCGAATTTTATCTAACAATTTTTTCGTTTTGTGAATTTTTATTCAAACTAAATATCTCCTGTACCTGTAGCTCATCACTGTGGTTTCTCTCAAGATGCCTTGAATAATTGAGAACATTTTGATAACAAAAATGCAACGATGTTTTCTTCTAAGTCTTTTACTTAATTCACTCGTCGACGGTTCAATATTTTCTTTCAAAATACTTTGTGGAGTAAGTTTGTTATTCCGTGGCTGACTTTCTTTATTAGTAACATCATCAAAAGAAATAGTAATTGGAGACACAGGGGTATTTCAAAATCATTGTTTGCGTCATCCTCGATGTTACTACTACTACTGCTACTTTCACTATCTGACGGCGAATATTCCGATTCCGAAATGATTTCCGACTCCGAATTAATATCAGAGCATGTATCATCTGTAATAAATCGTAATAATAAATGTAAATCATAAACAAATTATTCAAAGATATTATATTAAAGAATTGGAAATTATAAAACTTTGAACAAAAATACCTAAAGAAGTTTACTTTAAAACACCAAACCCATAATTTGCTATTTAAGAAAAGAAATCTTTTGGATTAACGACTGCAGCAAAGTTAAAATAATATAACAATAAATGAATAGTCAAAAGAGGAACAATACTTTGCAACTGTTTTGTAAGGAAGAAAATGTAATCTTTTTCGTTAACTTTTATGAACAATTTTGTAAATTTAGTTTTTTAGAGGTTCGCATAGTTAGTGAAATTTAATTTGTAATGGGTTAAGAAGGTATTTTTAAAGTGTTTACTGCATTATAATTGAAATCGCATTGATAAAAATTACCATCTAATTTGTATTGGCTATAAATAACTTTGGTTTGACTTAGATAAGATACCATAAGAGAAATGGCCAGTTTAAAAAAACTACACTGAAAGAAATGTGTTTAGTTAAGTATTTACTTAAATCTATAAATCTGTAATCTGTAATTTTCAATAAAAATAACATAGTACTTACCTTCTGTTGCCTTTTTAATAGCTAAATTCACAATCAGTTTGCTACGTCTACTCATTATTTAAGAACAACATCCGTACACAAACACCGAATTAAAATGAAATATGCCCAACAAGCGAATACATAGTTGCAATTTTGTAGGAAGCCAACTTAACTCTTCAAAATATTTATTTAAATATACACCATTAGCTACTGAAGCGCCTCTAGTAAGAATGTTGGTGTACTAAATCACATACAGCGATCGAAAAATGGCTCAAGGTGACACCCATCTGAAACTGTATTCATACACAAGTTGGCATCCGTATATCCGGAGTTCAACTTGTCGTGGATGCCATTTCAACCGGATCATTTCTATAGGCGGATGTCAACTTGTATCGTAAATATATTTATATATATATATATATATTAATTATTTACGCTTTAAGCAATCCAATATTAGTATTTATTTATTATTTATTACTAGTTTCAACTCAAAAATTATTGTGAGTCATCTTCAGAATTAAAAATATTTGTAAAAAATCAAAATGATTTAATCTCCATAAAGGTGTAATGGCGCCTTAAGTGGAACACGGTGTATACTAATACTACTACGTTAAATCCTCCTAAAGATTTAATAAATCTTCAAGTAAAGTTAGATTTATTTCAATTTATTGGTAAAGTCATATACTTTTATAGAGATTTTAAATTATTTTTATGTGAATTTAGATTTATTTTATTAGAAAAGAAACTGTAAAGTTATTTAACGACAGAATCACTTCTCCATTGACGTAGGTACTTGTTTAGATAAGGCTAACACATAATATAGGTATTGACTTTGATATTATAACTACATAATATATAAAATATCCTTAATACGTGTTTAAATAAGAAAGTAAAATATTTGTTTCATCGTTTCAAAATATTTTTGTTGTTATATTAACAAAGATGTTTGGCAATGGTAATTACAGGACCTCAAGCTCTATGTTAATGTATTTAAACTTGTCTACAGGTCTCACCTCACATGCATTGCTTTTGATATGTTGTCCTCAGGTTATCTTAAATTCCAAGTTTATAATTAAATAGTTTTTGGAAGATGTTTACATCGTTTGTTGTTTCCAAAAACACGCTACCAGTAAGCATGACATCCTAAACACTTTATCATTTAGAACTTAAATCATCATGTTTCCGAAAATCTAAATTAATTAGAGCTTCTGATTTAATTGTAATTTAGTGTAACTTTAATTAAAAGCTCTTTCGACGTAATTGCAGTTGTTTAGTAGTTATTTAATTACTTGGATACAAAGTAACATCAAAAACTTAATGCTTGTTTATTAAACATCAAAAACTAGTTACCGTATGAAAGTTAAATCAAATGCCGTAATTAAATGTTCTCGTTAAACTTTTGTACTAGCTTGACGCACTTAACGCGCCACAAAATGTACGCGATTTAGTAAATTTTCTACATGAAGTTGAAAGAAAAGTTTTAGTACGTGTAAAAACTTTTCCTGCATAAATTCATGTATGCAAATTTCTAACAAGCAAACTCCATTGCAGACAAAAATGGAATGCAAAAAAAAAACTTGTTATTTAAAGTTCAATAACTTTCTAATGACACGAGCTTATTGAAAAAAAAATATAACAAAATTATCAGCAACTGTGCTGGCAGAAAAAGATTGATGATTGTAGTAATGTATTCAGCCCTAATCTAAAATACCGCATAAAATTTCTGAAAATTTTACCATAACTTTTTGGTTATCTCATCCATTTATTTTTCGTTTTAAATATAGATTGATAACAAATCGTTTTCATTTGTGCGTTTAAATCTATTATTTAAAAGTGAAATTTTGCGTAGAAATTTGCATGGTAAAATATTCTCGGCGTAAAGTAAACGTTTGCCGTTTTTATTAGTAATTGAAACGCGGTCGCTTTTGATGTACGTAAAAATGTTTGAAAAAATGTTAATGTTCCATTTGTATTACAAATGACACAAAATTTCATATGAAAACTTTTTAAAGCAGCAATAAAACACTTCAACAGATAATATTTATTACTTTCGGTCGTATCTTGGAAAATTCATTGGACAATCTCAAAGTTTCATAAATATTTATGAAATTGTATCTTTTGCTTACAAATTTTGGACACTATCCATCCAATCTATACACTAAACCTATAGGTTTTTGCAATCGTAATTTAATTTATTGAAAATCTTTGTAAAAATTTCCCGAATCAATTTATAAACATTGTGTTATCAGAGTGGGTTTTTTTATGAGGGTACAATCGAATAATTTGACTAAAGCTCTACAAGTGTATAGGGTTAGAGAAATTTCTTCTTTGGTAAACCGTAAAAACTATAATTGGTGATGGTTTTCTGATAAAACTACGAATTGAATAGAAGGTGATGCTTATGTACAGTAGTTAAGTACTAATTTTTTTATTTGCTGAAAACTTTTTCCAGTAAAGTATTTTAAGAAACTCTTACTGATTTTTGCAATTTATTTTCCTAATTAATTTGTTTTTAACATTAAATATCGATTGGCATATCGAATAATTGTTTCTTTATTAATTCCTTAAAAGATTGCTACAGTTTGTTATTAATAATTTTAAATCGTTTCCAGGGGCTTTTGTAAAAGCTAAAGTAACTAAAACTAAAACTTAAGTTTTATTTGTCAAATACTTAATGTATTAAAAAAACCATAATAAAATTGTGTATCATTATCAAAAATCGTACTTTTATATCGCACTATCGTACATGGTTCTTCAGCCGAATGGTTAATACCTATGGATGGTTAATCGTATCAAGAATTTTGGAAGTTATCTAAAACGAAGACATCAGGTAGCCAAAGCTGTCGCATTTTTTTAAGTCTGTTCCGTTATTCCATCCCTTAAAATATATTTTTAAAATTATGGTATCTATGTGATTTGACAAACAGTTGATATCGAATAACGTAATTTATCGCATTGTATCATAATTATAGATTTAGTAACACATGTCGTTATTACATTTTATAGAAGTGTTACTAATTGAAAGGTAAAGCAAACTTTAAAACGTAAATTTGTTATTTTTGTATCGTGTCAATTTAAAGAATTATAATGCCTGAATTAGGGGAGTTACCTAAACTCATACATGAACGTGGATAATGCAAAGCAAAGGTTACTAAAGTCTGTATACTATTGGCGCGGAGTAATAAATCATAATTGCTTGAAATAATTCTTTATTTTCTTGTGAAAGCGGTACTTCTACGGTTAAGTAAAACCAATAAATTCAAACCAAAATACGATCATTGTGCCGCTCTTGCAGCATATCGACCCATCTAGGGTCTGAGAACAATAGTTTAATCTGTGTAAACACGTTGCCATCAGCCCAGGTACTGACGAAACGAGAATCATAGCCGTAGATGTGGGTATTATACCAAGATACAAAAATAATGGTATATAATACGTAAGAAGTAAAATTTGTAATGTGATCTACTATACAAATAAAATAAATAACATATAAATAATATATGACATAAATATGAAATAAAATAGTAATGCAGATATTGTCAGTACATTTATTACAATTACAATTAATTTGCGGGGACCGATTTTAGGCATCAAAAGTAAATTTATCTTAATTATAAAATTATGTGGTTGTCATGGAAACTTATCAAAATGAATAGATAAAAGTTACAGGCATAAAAATGTTCATTTAAATAACAAGACATTAGTAGATAAAATAACTGACAATACTCACTCATGGTTACAATAAATGGTGTTTAGAGAGTAGAACACTGTTTCAGGCACATTACGCTTGGTCATTTAACTTTCTTCCTCGTCTGAAATTTCCATTTCGGAATCAGAATCGCTGTTTTGTGTGTTTACTGATATAATAATTGGCTCCAATGTTATCTCTACTAAATTATCCAGTTGCCAACATTTGTCTTCTTCCTTAACGACATGAGATACACAGTTCTTCCATCTTTCAGGTGTTACTTTGTTTAATGCATTTTCCAGAAGTTTTTTCACGTCGTCGAGTTTAAAAGTGGTCGACGTCACCTTTTACTTGAGCCCAAACCAACTCTATAGGATTCAGCTGACAATGGTAAGGTGGTAAACGCAGTACTTCAATGCCCCGATTCTTTGCCATTTCGTCAATAACATGACGTATATAATTATTCTTATGAACTTTAACAATATCCAATAATTCTCTTTTCACCATGTCATCCTCAAAAGTTATATTCTTAACAGATAACCAATCTATAATTTCTGCTTTCCTCCAAGTGCTGGTAGGTAAATTTTCGTATCTTCGTGAGTGGTAGCTGGCGTTGTTCATAACTATTATAAATTCTTGGGGTATCAAATCTAGCATCTGCTCAAAATATTCTTCAAACACATTAGCATTCATGTCTTCGTGGTAGTCGCCAGTTTTCTTTGATTCGAATTCTAACAAACCACCATCTACAAAGCCATCTTCATTGCCAATATGAGTAATAATTAACCGTGTTCCTTTCCCAGAAGGCGGTCGAAATCCTGTCGATAGCCCTTCTATAAATCCTTGTCGAGCACTCGTAACGGTATTATCATGCCATGTTTTTTTACGGTATGTCCTGCATTGATCCAGGGTTTCATCCAAATAGAATATACGCCTGCCTTCACGCCTATATTTTCTTATTTCCCGAAGATAATTTCTCCTCCATGTAATAATCTCTTGTTTTTCAATTAAAACGGATCTTCTATTTATTTCTCCCAAGTAAACTTCAACTTGCGAAGAAGTTTCCACAGTGTTCTACGACTCATTTGGGGTAGATTTTCATCCTCATTTACTGCTAGTAAAATCTTATCGATTGTAGGAATCTCTTTCCGTAAGTAGAACGAGTGAACCTTTCTACGGACAGAATTCCTCATTGCATCATCTAATTCCATCGGGCGCCGACCAGGAGATGGAAGTGGGTGAAGCACTTGTCCCAAATTTTTTCTTTCTCTCACTAGTTTATAAATGGTGGATTTTGATATTCCTGTCATTGCAGAACATAATCCTACAATATCATCGACACTTTTTGCAGGGTGTTGACATCGAACAGCGTCATGCACATTTAAAATTATAATTTTTCATTAGCAGATAAAGCACCACTTTTAACACGTTTTGCTGGTGAAAAGTTTTCCATTTCAAAATTATTTGCACTAACACACAAACAAACAAACAAGCCGATTCATTGCTAATAACAAACTAAACATATTTTTCATTTAGAAAGTATACGAAGCCCTTCGGTCAAACAACTTTCGCAGAAATTACAACCCGTCTGGCGTAACGACTTTACCTGATGATAGATAATCCAACACATTTTGACGCTAAAGAATAATTGTTTTAAAATTACTTTATTTAGCTATATCGATTCTTAATTGTAATAATAAGAAACAAACCACATAATAGTAAATAATTTTTTTGAAATATTCCACAGTTTAATAAGATACAAATATTCATAACTTTTGTAAAACTCAGTATACGTACCTATATAAAATTAAAATTTAAAATAGACAAATTGAGAAACGACACATTTGTCATTTACGATTTTAGAGTTTAATTTTATATTCAAATACTGTGTTTTACAAAAGTTTTGTATCTATTTATATCTTATTAAACGGTGGAATATTGCTGAATTAAATTATTTACTATGACAAAAAGATTCCACAAAGTAAGGATTGAAACAATAAAAGAAACCACATAATAATTCATATCAAGGTAGATTTTACTATTATAATATACAGGGTGGTCCAATCTATACGACACGGTCTCTCAAATGAGAACGCATCAATATGTTGCGGCGATTTTTTGTACATGTATGCAGAGTCTTTTGGGCATGATTTAAAAATATTTTTTAATATACAGGGTTTGTCAAAAAAAGTTAAATGCCAAAGTTGCCATTTTTTAAATGGAACACCCTGTATTTGAGAACGAATTTGGATTGTAGAGCTGAAATAAAGGTAAGTTGATGTTACATGCTCCTATACCTATCTCAAATAATTTTTGAGATATTTAAAAATTATAAAATTACAACATAAATTTGAAAAAATTATTAAACTAAAGTGCTTTATGTGACGTATGAATCTTTATGCCTTATCATAGTAGTAGTGCCTTCGGTAATAAATGAAAACAATAACGTGCTAAAAAGTTATACAGGGTAGTTAAAAAATTGAATTAAATTATAGTCAAATTGAAAGGTGATAAACTTTTTATTTTAAATGGAACACCCTATATCTGACATCACGAAACAATAGGCTTTTCGAATACCTATCGAACAGTATTAAGGTGTCCCATACCTAACTCAAATAGTTTCTGAGTTATTCGAGTTTATGTTGAAAGTTAATGTTAATTCCATTTAACAAGATTTAATTTTAGTGAAGGTGGCTGTGGCTGATGAATGAAAGGCATAGCGATTGTTTTTGTTTGTTTATTAACTACCATTAATTTGTCAAAGTATTTTAAAATCCTCGTTTATTAAGAAGTATTGAATTTAAAATGAAAACTTATAGTAAACAAGAAAGAATTGACATGATTTTTGTCCTCGGGGAGTGTGACCGGAATTGTTTATTAGCCTCGAGAGTTTACGCTCAAAAATATCCGACACGTAATCATCCTAACAAAATGTTTTCCAAAGACTGTTAGAAGTTTTTCTACAGGATGGATCCGTAAGTTATAAAAAAGTAAAAGGCACAAAGTACGTAACTGGCAACGAAGAAAATCAGTTCTCAGTAATTGGATCCGTAATTGAAAATCCACACACGAGCCAGCGAAAAATTCATTCAGAAACCGGAATCAGTAAAACCAGCGTACAGCGCATTTTAAAGAACCATAACTTGCATCCATACCACGTGCAGCTGCATCAAGAGCTTTTGGAAATAGATTTTGGTCGAAGAGTTGATTTTTGTTTGTGGGCGCTAGATAAAGCAGGGAAGATGAAAATTTCTTTGATTACGTTTTGTTCTCAGATGAATGTACTTTCCACAACAACGGCTTCGTCAACAGGCATAATTTTCACTACTATTGTGATCAAAATCCATTTTTTAAGAACACTTAACCACCAGCATAGGTGGTCTCTTAATGTATGGGGAGGAATCCTCGGAGGGCGTATGGTGGGACCATTCTTTTTGAAGGCCATTTAGATGGACAAAAATTTAACAGATTTCTCACAGAAAATTTACTCGACCTTTTGCTAGATGTTCCACTAAATATTTTACAACGTATGTGGTTTCAACTAGATGGTGCTCCAGCACATTTTCATCATAACGTGCGGTTCAATTTAAACCAAATGTTTCCGGATAGATGGATTGGAAGAGGAGGACCCCAAAATTGGCCGGCCAGATCTCCTGAACATTGTCTACAATAATCCACCTACAACACCAAATGATATGGAAGAAAGAATCCGCGGTGCTTTTGCGAGCATTACACCGCAAATGCTGGAGAATGTTAAAGAATCATTCAAAAAAACGTGTTCAGTTAGGTATTGAGACAAATGGTCGCTGTTTTGAACATTTAATTTAATGTTAAGTAATTTTTTCAATATTGTTTAGTTCGCTTTGTTTTACGTTAATATTTTGCTTTGTTACATTTTTACGTTACATCTTATCTTTTGTAGTTAATAAACAATCGCTATGCCTTTCATTCATCAGCCACAGCCACCTTCACTAAAATTAAATCTTGTTAAATTGAATTAACATTAACTTTCAACATAAACTCGAATAACTCAGAAACTATTTGAGTTAGGTATGGGACACCCTAATACTGTTCGATAGGTATTCGAAAAGCCTATTGTTTCGTGATGTCAGATATAGGGTGTTCCATTTAAAATAAAAGAGTTTATCACCTTTCAATTTGACTATAATTTAATTCAATTTTTTTACTACCCTGTATAACTTTTTAGCACGTTATTGTTTTCATTTATTACCGAAGGCACTACTACTATGATAAGGCATAAAGATTCATACGTCACATAAAGCACTTTAGTTTAATAATTTTTTCAAATTTATGTTGTAATTTTATAATTTTTAAATATCTCAAAATTATTTGAGATAGGTATAGGGCATGTAACATCAACTTACCTTTATTTCAGCTCTACAATCCAAATTCGTTCTCAAATACAGGGTGTTCCATTTAAAAAAATGGCAACTTTGGCATTTAACTTTTTTTGACAAACCCTGTATATTAAAAATATTTTTAAATCATGCCCAAAAAGACTCTGCATACATGTACAAAAAAATCGCCGCAACATATAGATGCGTTCTCATTTGAGAGACCGTTCGTATAGATTGGACCACCCTGTATTTACCTACTAAAAATATGATTTTCCAAACGTATCAGGTACCTACGCCACTGCAATACGGGAGATTCGATAATTCTGACAGGTTTATTACTCCGCGCTAATAGTATACTGAGTATAGGTTTGAATCGTTTCTGAACGCATTAACCCAAAAATAATGCTCAGTTAAAATCTAGACTAGATGATATAAAACCGTTGTTAGAAAGCTTTAATGCAATTCAATTACAAATCAAACTATTAGATCCTAAAGAAATTAATAAAAATGATAGGGATACCTTTGAGGATAAATATTATGAAGCAATCAGTATCGCAAAGCAGAAAGTTCTAGATTTAAATTGTCTTACAGAAGCTTCTGGTGCAACAACGCTAACAAATGACAATTTAAGTAACAATAACGGAAAATCAAATGTAAAGCTGCCGATTATGCAATTACCAGCATTTGATGGTAATTATGAAGAATGGGAGCATTTTCGTGATATGTTTTGTTGCGTTAGTGCATCAGGACGCGTCTATCGATAACATTAGAAAATTTTATTACTTATCCAGCGCACTAACGGGAGCTGCCGCAAAGGTAATCAAATCAATTTCTGTTACTAATCATAACCATGCAGTGGCGTGGCAGCTCTTAACAGATCGGTTTGAAGATAAAGATGTTGTAACGCGTAAACATGAAAGCGATTGTGGAAATGAAATCAGTAACAGGTGACATAAATTCAATTTAGTCGATTTTACCGATGATTTACATATCGCTGGAGTCTCTAGGTGAACCTGTTAGTCAGTGGAATACAATATTAAATTACATTATTTTAAAAAAATTAGACGTTTGAACGCAAGGTAGCTCTAACTGGGAAGAACATATTGTTTCTAAAAAATTAAAACGGCCTGATCAGTAACATTCATAAATTTCTTAATAGAACGTTGTAAGTTTTTAAAGAAAAAAGACAAATCAGACAATTGCTAAGAAAGCCAACTCAAAAACGAAATAAAATTTCTGATAACCGCTATAAAAATAAGCCCTTAAAAACTTCTTTCTAAAAAACACTTTGTAACTAACTTCGCAACTAAACACTATATTCTTGTCATTATTGTAACGGTGAACATCATATTTATTTTTGTGAGAAAATTAAAAAACTACCGGTAACCTCTCGGTTAGTTGAAATAAAAAACTCGCCTTACGCATTAATTGCTTAGTAGTAATATCATCGTATCACCGAATGTATCTATCAAGGCTGCAAAAAATGATTGAAAAAACATAATATCATACTGCACTTTGAAAGCAATACAAATTAATCGAGCAATAAAGCGTCGACAATTTCTAACAAACAAGTTATTAAATCAAAAATCGTAGGCAATAATCAGGAGCCTCCACTTCACTTGCGGCCACATCTAATACTGAAACCGTGCTTAGTAATGAATTAAATCAAAACTTATGATTTGTCTGTCATAAACGAGAACAGCAAGTCTTATTGTTCACAGCAATCGTACTTATTAAGGACTCATTTGGTAACTGGCATACTGGTCGAGCTTTATTAGATTCGGGTTCGCAACCAAATTTTATCACAAAGCGCTTTGCAATAAGCTCAATTTAAAAATCAGTAAAACCGATGTTCTGGTAATAGGAGTAGGACAATAATCGACAAACGTTTTATATCGAACTTCCACGCGCATTATGTCGATGCAATTTATTTCACCTTACTCACCCCATCAAGGTGGTTTGTGGGAAGCATCAATTAAAATAGCAAAACATCACTCCAAACGAGTGATAGGAGAGTGTCACCTCACTTTCGAGGATTTATCAACATTTAGTTGTCAAATCGAAGCCATAATGAATTCTCGTCCAATTACACCACTTTTCTCCTATCCAAACGATTGTTCAGCACTGACACCCGGCCACTTTTTAATCGGCAATCCTTTGGTATCCCTTTCACAAACAGACTTAATCGACGTACCATCTAATCGTATCAATCACTACGAGCAACTACAACATATGGTTCAAAATTTTTGGCGTCGCTGGTCCCGAGAGTCCCTGTTGTCTCTGCAACAACGAAGCAAGTGGCAGACATCTAAAGGGCCTTCTCTCAACATTGGAGATCTGGTCGTTCTGATCCAGGCAACGATGGCAAAATTCGTGTAGCTACAATCCAAACCTCCACGGGATCGACCAAACGAACCGTGCAAAAACTATGCAAGTTGCCGATCAACAATATTTAAAATTGCAAACGTACTGTTTGTCAAGGCCGGCGGTATGTTTAATATTTAAATGGCTGATTGTAATGCGGTACGCTTTTAGTCCACATCTGGGTTATAAAATGATCCACTTTGTAAACGGTAGGGTAGAAAAGAGACATTCCCTTGTAGCCCATCAACAACTACACTTTAGTTCAAACTAAAAATTAAGTTTTATTTGTCAAATATTTAATGTATTAAAGAAACCATAATAAAATTGTGTATCATCATCAAAAATCGTACTTTCATATCGCTACTATCGTACACTTTATATTTTATTCAATTTTTCGTATGCTAACAATACGTAATAAA